>LZPO01097518.1:6090-25734 GCA_001675575.1 Neotoma lepida
ATGTTGTATCTTTAGGTAATTTGATCCTAATTTCAAATGCTAAAAGAATTAGAATAGAACATGTTTTTCCTGTTGCTTCTAGAAGCGATGGACCANTTAGGGGAGAAAAAAGCTAAGTCAAATGGCAGAGTAATGGGTCTTGGTCTCCTGTCAATCATATGATTATGACTACATAGATTATGGAGGGAAAATACTTTTTATTTAGTGTTGGGAAGAGATCACTCTAGAAGAAGGGAAATAAGTGTTCTTTATCTTCTGAGCCTAAAGAGCCAGTTTCTTTACTTTGTCGATCCTCATCTTTCCCCTTATCCTTGAATTCCTTAGTTCTTTCATTCTTGTTTTGTGTCAGGTTCAAGGACTAAACTCTTCAAATTGCAGAAGACTATGGATGTATCTTTTCCAAATTACCTCTATTCTTCTCTTTCTACAAACACCCATATGTTTCTTTTTAAACACACACACACACACACACATACACACACACATACACATACACATACACACACATACACACACACACACACACACACACACACACACACTTCTATGGTCCTACATAAAATGCATCACTTGACTCTATAATTGACTAAAAATTACATACTGCCAAAATTGGACTAAATTTGTTCCCAGAGACTAGATTTTTCCTCATAGTTCATTTTGATGCCAGTCTCTGCAAATTATATAAAATGCAAACACTTTTTCAAAGTTTTAAGTAGTAGCTACTTTATTTTGTATTGTCCATTGTTGGCCAAAATGGCTATAGTTTTGATTGAGAAGATAGTTTCATTATTACAATAGGAAAATGTGAACCATTTGGGTTACTCTTTAGTAAGAAAAGAAACTGTTTCTTGCTGATGACAGATAGTAATGCAAGAATGTATAGCGAGCTTATGATCTCAAAGCAAGATGCTGTGGGTGGCAGAGAAGAAGAAGAATAGGAACATATATGACATAGGATTTGAGAAGAGATGTAAAACAGTGGCAGAGCGCTTGCCTAGCATACATGTGTGTGTATGTGTGTGTGTATGTGTGTGTGTATGTGTGTGTATGTTTGTATTCCAATGAGGTTGAATATATTATTTATTAACTATTCTAAAAGATAAAGTATTTGTATGCTCAATAATGCATTTCTTTAGTGTGCTTTAAGTTCAAAGAAGACAGAAAAGCATGGTTATATATGTTTCCCAGCTTGTAATGCAGTGTTAGATGCATGGTCTTTGCTTTGAGCATTTATTGCTATTTAGTAAATCATTCACCATTCATAGCATATCATTAACTCTCTTTTACATTGAAACNCAAACATTATGCAAATGTATATGAGGAAAAATAATTCAGTTTGAAAATAGAAGTTTCTGAAACCCACTCTGTGAATGACTATCCAATCAAATATTCATCAATCCATTATCTTGGTTTTTATCTNAAAGCATCAAAAATTCTAGCATTATTACTATGGAAACCAAACAAGGAATTCCCTAGGAAAACAAGAAACACATCTCTAACTAGAAGTAATTACTTAGTGAGTTTTAGTATCTAGACATTTATAATTATGGANGTCATCTGCTTTGTATTTATTATATCACTAGAATTACAGTCACTAACCTTTACTTACTAGAGGAAAGCCTTCCTAGAAATGAGTTGAGAGGCCATGAAGCCAGCTAAACAGAGAGGCCAAGTATTTCACAGCTGAATTCTGAAATCCAGGCATGTACTGGAGAGTAGGAACAGAAAGAAATAGAACAAGATGTAAGAAGAATCAGAACCAAGCCAAGTATCTGAGCAGCAAGATAAAGTTGCAAGAGTCATTAAAGAACTTGAGGCAAGAAATTTTTATTCCAGACCTCTTTATGCTGTGTTATAGGGTAGATGGCCCATAGACTCTGAGTGCCAGAGGGATGGGAGATCTGGGCAGCCTCCAAGTGACACACTCCAAAGGCCACTGCAGCTGCTGAGGTCCAAGAGTAGAAAGTAGGCAAATGAGTCATTAAGTTTCTGTGTACAGATGGAGACTTTGGAAACTGTTGGTAATTCCTCCTTCCAGCCATTTTGTGTCTCCATCATTTGGCTTCAATTCCAATACTTTTCGGAAGACATATTCCTTCTAAATTGTCTTTAAACATAAACCCAACTTTTTGCTCTTAGGCATGAAGATCTGAAAACCTCCAATTAGCATTTTAGCAGTACCTGTGAACAAAGGTTGAGTTTGCTTCTCAGCTGGTGGCCCAGTATTTACTTGGCTGCGATGATGGAGAGAGAGCGCATGACTTCATCTTCACTCCAAGATGAGTAACAGGTGTCTATCCAANGGGCAGACAGAAGAGGTCTTAAACACAAGACACACACATAGAACTAACCAAATAACACCTCTCAAACACCTGGTCCTCTCTGCATATGCTCAAGCTAAAGTGATTAATTTTTTTCCTCTGGATCCCCTCCCACGCCCCCCTCCCCCCCAAAAATAAAAAAGTCTAACAAAGACAAGAAGAATAACTGAGTCCTCATCTTATTCTTATGAAAATCATCTTTAGAGAACCTGATACTTTGGAACACAATCAGAACAGTGGGGATAAGCTATGGGAAGTGAGATGTCAGGGGATTTAGTCAGTGTGCAAAATTTNCTAAGTGTTCTTGTACTAACAGCAATAGAAATGACCCTGAGAGATAGGACTGTGGGCAAAGATGCAGTGCATAGATGCATCATAGTTGACTAACAATCCCTCAGGAAGCAAGTCTATATATACTTGGAGGATATTTATTTGCTTGGGTCTAATCTGTAAGNCAACAGTTTTCATCTGTTCAAGAACTTATATTAAGCAGGATTAATCTTTTATTACTGTAATACTTTCTAATGAACAAGCCATTTAGCTGTTAACGCATCAGAAAGATTTGCAATGGTTGAATATGCATTCTATTAACGAATGGTAGTGGGAAGGAGAAGCTCTACAAGTAATTACATATGGTTTCCTTTTCCTGAGTTGTCAAAGAATAGTGGACAAGAACCTGTGAATAAAGTCCTTCAACTTTCAGAAGTGAAGTTAGATGCTGTAGATGGACAGTCCTGCCTGTAGTTTAATGTTCCTAATAATTGCATATGTTTGAACACTTTGTCTCTAAGCTGGTGTCATTGTTTGGGAAGGTTGTGAAACCACTAAGAGGTGGAGCTTTGCATGAGAAATTGGCATTAGGGGCATGCCTTAAGGCTTTATGGTTTGGCCCCATTTCCTGTTCACTCTCTGCTTCCCAAAGGCCAATGTTGTGACCAGCCAGCCTCCTGGTTCTGCTGCCAAGCTTTGTAGAATGTTATTTTAAGATGTGTTACATTTGTTTACACTGTGGAACATTTGTTTAATGATGCAAAGATGTGTTGCTTTCTTTTATGTTACATTTGTTTAATTCTGTGAAGCTGTGTTACTTTGCCTGTCTAAAACATCTGATTGGTCTAGTAAAGAGCTGAACAGATATAGCAAGACAGGAGAATGGATAGGCAGAGACAATAGACAGGAGGAGAAATCTGGGAAGAAAATATTGGGGAAAAAGAAAAGGAGAAGAGGACATCAGGGGCCTGTCACTCAGCTACACAACCAGCAATGGAGTAAGAAAAAAAGTACATAGAATAGAGAAAGATAAAAGCCCAGGGCAAAAGGTAGACAGGATAATTTAAGTTAAGAAAAGCTGGCTAGAAACAAGCTAAGCTAAGGCCGGGAATTCATAAGAAAGAAAAAGCTTCCGTGTGTATTTGGGAGCTGGGTGGTGGCTCCACAAAAACAGTAAGAGTAAAAGCAACAACAACAAAAGCCATGCTTTCTCTACTGTGACAGATTGTCTTCTGCAACTGTTAGCCTCCTTTAACTTGTGTTGTTCGGGTGTTTCATCATAGCTATGGGGAAAGGAAGAAGTGAGCAAGTAGTACAGATTCATTACCCTAATATATTATCAAAAATATTGATTTATGATGTAAGGAAACCTACAAATCCATTAATACATGGAAAACTAAAAACNTTTGTATAACAAAAATANGAATTTTAAATACTTGTCAAGTGGAATTTATTCATTCTGTGAGAATAAAGAAATGTATCAATCTACTAATTATTTTATGTCTTTGTTTAAGTGAAAGACTTTGTCTTAAGAGAATAAGAGAGATATAACAAGGCACCTGACATCTTCCTCTGCTTCTACATATGTGCCTGGGCATACAAAACACACACACACACACACACACACACACACACACACACACACACACACACACACGGGATAAGAGAGGAACCATATTGACTCACATTTTATTGACTCAACATTTCTGTGGATTCTCTATGGGCTCTGGTTACATAATCTGACAGATAATCATGTTTCACTCTGGCATCTCATTAGCTGGACCACATTAGCATTTGTGGAGACAGTTTCCCTAGAGCAGATTCTATTCTGCCCTTAATAATCCTGCATGTGATGGTTCTCCGTGCATGCCAGTGTTGGCTAGAACAATGAGGAGGAAGAAGAAGAATGCTTCTTGTTTGGGAGTGTAGATCTCTCTATGATTTAGTAAATAACTAAAATGGCTGGATGCTTAACATTACTCTGCCATTTCAAATCACTTTACATGTAAGTTTTCTTTGTTGACTCTAAAGTCAGTGTTATTACCTACATTTTAAAAGTAACAGAATTAGGTAGCTCTATTATTGGTTATTTTTTTACTTTTTTGGCTCTTTGCCTTTTTGGGGGCCCTGCCACCAAGCTACCAAATAAATAACATATGGAGTCTTGCTCTTACTTATAAATGCCCAGCCTTAGCTTGCCTAATTTCTAGCCAGCTNTTCTTAACTTAAATTATCGCATCTACCTTTTGCCTCTGGGATTTTACCTTTCTCTATTTCTGTACATCTTTCTTTTTTCCTAATTCTGTGTCTGGCTGTGTGGCTGTGTGGCTGTGTGGCTGTGTGGCTGTGTGGCTGTGTGGCTGTGTGGCTGTGTGGCTGGGTGGCTGGCCCGTTCTTGTTCTTTTCTCACTTCTTGATCTTCTCCTCCCAGACTTCTCCTCTTAATTATTCTTTCTACCTCCCAGCCCCACCTGTCTTTCCTCCTGCCTTGCTATTGGTTGGCTCTTTATTAGACCAATCACATGTTTCAGATAGGCAAAATAACACAGCTTCACAGAGTTAAACAAATGCAGCATAAAAGAATGCAACACATCTTTGCATCACTAAACCAATGTTTCATAACATAAACAAATGTAACACATCTTAAAATAATATTCTACAACACAGACCAAGGTTTCACAAGTAGATACACACTCAAATTTTGTGGTTGAAAGTATTAGTGTAACAATGGGAAGTATGTTCTAATAGCAATTGGGGTCATGATGAGTTGAGCTAGACTAGTATAAGCTATCTGAAGCACTGCAGTTAAGGCATGGAGTGGTCAGTGGGGGGTGATGAAATAGGTAGAATGTAATACAATTNTTTTGAATTTAGGGAAGAAGTGAAATGTTCTCCCAAAGATATGAAAGTTTATATTTACAAGTGTGGAGAGAAACTCAGATTAATATGGTTTTTAAAAAGGATTCTTTTATTCATTCAGATTTTGTATTGTTCTTGGATATTTGTTAGGTGTCAGCTACAGAAGAATAATGAAAATATTACTGGATCCAAATAAAAGAAACCTTGATATAAAACATGACTTGTCTTATGTTTCAGCTGTTAATAATTTTAGGATGTTTCTATACTGTAAATCTAGCCTTTTCAAACACACTTTTATGTCTCATTTCTGACTTCAGCAATCCTGTGCCTTTACCTTAAAAACTAAAGGCTGTTCAAAGTACTTGATTAACACAGTGATAATAATCTCAGGAGACTATTTCCTCTCTGCAAAGCTACAGACTAGATTCCTTGTCATAAGACTTCCTTTTCAATTGTTCCATCAAAAAGATGAATCTTTGAAGGTACCTAAACTTCAGAGAATGTCTCTATACCCTTTGATTCTACATGTTAGTTTTCAAAAGATTTGAAATTCTGATTTGAAATTATCAAATACTTGTGATGAGCTTTCAAACAACATGAAGCCAATATTTCTGTTTCTAGTTTAACCCCACTACCTGTGGTTCAGTCACAAAGGGATTGGGTTCTCTAGAGAAAAGTTTCCCAGGACATAGCCTGATGCTTCTAANACAGGGACATGACAGTCCNACNTGTGATCCTGTCCATNTCAGCTTGTCAAGTGACACTATGGGTCATCCATTCATAGTACTTTGGAGCCCAGGGGCAACTTCCGTAAGAGTTTTCACACTCAGTCTTTTTATAGCCTTCCCCACTATCCCGGATCTCTTTCCCACAGCTAGTCAGTTTTCTAGACACTGGCACCTTAGGAGAAACCAGAAACATCTGTCCGGAGGCCCCACGTTCTAAACTTGTTCTTGACTCGTGTTCTCAGCCACCTGCAACCCAAGGTTTGTTCCGCACAAATACTCTGAGCTTCTTTCCATCCCAAACTGAAACCAAGGTTAACTCTGCCACATTGATAACAGAAGAAAATATATCAAAAATTGTTCCGATTAGATTTTTAATTAACTAATTTATTATTATTATTACTATTATTATTAATTAGTGTGTGTGTGTGTGTGTGTGTGTGTGTGTGTGTGTGTGTGTATGCTTGAGTATGGGTTTTACTTGGGACAGTCAGCAAAGTTGAATTGCAAAGGAAAGAGTCATTAACCACTTGAAATCTTCACAAGTGGGATGATTAAGTCATTTGGTGGTGGCAATAAGAAAGGGGTAAGCAAAGGGACACTGTAGAAAAACATCATTTAGACTTAGTACGGCGCTGAAGCTCAGGGAAACAAGGTGAAATGTTTGCCTTTGAAATCCTCATGTATACAGGAGAATGAAGGTGAGGCTCTGGAATTGAAATGAGACAGAAGGATACTAAGAACAGAAGCTCCTTTTATGTGAGGTTAATATGCATAATTTCATGGATAAACAAGAAAATAATGTGTCCGTGGGATTTGGAGAGGTGGCTCAGTTGTTAAGAGTACTGGCTGTTCTTACAGAGGATCCAGGTTTGATTCTAGAACTCACATGGCGGCTTACAACTGTCTGTAACTCCAATTTCAGTGGGTCTACTGCCCTCTTCTGGCCTTTATATGTACTGCAGACATGTTGGACACAAATACATACAATACGCTGCTATAATTGATTCTTCTCCAAAAATACTGATATGGAATATACACTAAAAGTCTCTCATTTTATATTGGATCTAGATAAAGACTAGGTAAGAACTATACAATGTATTGCTCTAGCTATACATTGGGATGAAATAACCAAACATCTGGACTTTGTGTCAACTAAATAACCTCAACTGCTCTGCAAGAACCTATTAGAGATACAGAAAAATGCACAACTGTGCATATATTTGCAAAATATTTCAGTAATTAAATCATCTGTTGTGTTCAGCTAATTGTGTAATAACGGAAAATACTGCAGTACACTTCAAGTGTAAATGATTCGCCATGCTTCCAGTAGAATTGTTCCCATCTTTTTGCTACTTCAATAAAGGAATCACACACTTAAACCTATTGGATAGAAACACATTTTTAGTTAAATTGTCTTAGCTATAAAATGCTAATTGTGTTCATGCTTGGATTGTGTTGGAGAGACATACATGACTTAATGTTTGTGTAAAGATGAATCTAAAATACGGCAGTAGCTGAAGATATTGCTCTGTGGGGCTGGAGAGATAGTTCAGCAGCTAATAGTGGGTATTGTTTTTACAGATGACTCGCAAACTTCCCAGTGCCTATGTAGGCTTCCTTACAGCTTTCAGTAACTTCTTCTCTAGGGCATTTAGCACCTTCTTCTGGCCTATATGGGCAAACACACACGTGTGCATGCATTTGCATATATTCACACACACACAGATAAAAACTCAAAATAAATCTTTGAAAACAAATGTATTAGTGTGATGACTGGGGTAGTGATTTAATACACATGGGTGCAAAAGGATAATTCTAAAACCATGAAATGAACTTGTTAAGATGATAGAGTCATATTTTTAGGGGTCTACTAGAATGTAGTTTCACAATAATGGGCCTCTTGCTGTGTATTTGCTTTTCAAATCAGTATCTCCATGCTTATAGTTGAACAAAACAATGCCTAATAAACCAGAAATTCATATGTAATTCATGTAATGTCCAATTTATGCAGCCGTATGTGTGTGTAAGCATGTATCTCCAAGTGCCATGGATAGGTTATATATTATGTTTGCATTCAGATAAAAATACCGTAAAATATTTAACACTGTATTTGAAGCTATGGGTAAAATTAGTGTGTGTGTGTGTGTGTGTGTGTGTGTGTGTGTAGGCCAGAAATCAATATCAAGTATCTTCATCAATCTCTCTCCATGTTATTATTTGAGCAGGGTCTTTCACTGGATCTGGATTTCATCAATTTGGCAAGACTATGTGGCCAGAAAGCTGTGAGGCTCCTCCTTTCTCGGCCGCGCCAGGACTGGTAGTTCAGACACATGCTATCACATGTAGCTTTTAACACTGGTGCTGCAGATCTGAATTTAGCTCTTCGTACTTTCCNAGCCAGCACTTTGCCTACTGACCCTTCTCCTCTGCCCCATTATTTGTTACATAATTTCCACAGATGTGCAGATTTTCTAAAATAAACAACTATTAATTTTAAAATTGGATAGTAATTATTATGCTGTTATGAAGAATATGGATATTTAGTAATATATATCAATTAACACATACAACATAAATTAATTATTAATATATTATATATTAATATATATAATATAAAGCCTCATGTTTTCTTCAGCATGTATAAAACACTTTAATCTTTTAGAAAATATCTACAGTTAAAACTCATTGGAATTTTCTATATAATATAGAAACTNCATGACCCATTATCCTACCTAACAGCCATTTTATAATTTCTCAAAGATCTTCGGGGGGATTGATTTATGAATAAATGTTTAAAGGCTATTTCGTTGTCCATTTTCCTACGTCTGGTGTCATTTGAAAACTAGTGAGCTTTAGATTTGCAATAAGGTCTCAATATTTGACTGAGACAATTAATGATCTCCAGANCCTGAGTTCTACTACAAAGTGCAGAAGAANGGACTTGCAAAGTTGCCTTTCAGAAAGAGCCCTCGTTATCTTCCTAGAGCACAGCCCAAAAGAAACAGGGAGTTGATCCAAGGTTTCCTGGCTTTCCACCTATCTAATAACCTCAGAGATCTGTTTATGGCTTCTGGTGAGCCAGGTATGACATCAAACACAATTTATGTAATGTTTTTATTTAATTCTCACAGTTCCCAAATGTGCGAATCATTTGATAAGTGTGGAAAGCTGAGTGTAGAAGGATGCATTACCTAGCCAGGAAATGTTCTGAGCTTAGGAGTCTTATGCCATAGCCATTCCTCCTGATCACAGTGATTGACTGCCTGCCAGCCCTCCAAATTAGGAGTGTCACTACTATTAGTAGATGGAGGTAGCCTAGGGAGACAAGATGGAGGAGTTTTAATTTTCTACTCATTAGTGCCACCTCCATAACCTTTGGCAAAGCCTTTAATTCCCTTTCATTTCATCACACACAAAATACAGAAGAATTTTCCCTTTTTTCCTGGAGCATGATTGTGACCTTTGTAATGTTCCACAGGTCTTCACAGTTCAATCATATANAATTATGTGATTATGTGACTATTATACAATACATTGGAAAATTATAAGGATAGAAAATGCCAGGAGGATATATTTGATAAAATAATTTTAAATGTCAAAAAAAGAAAAACAACTAAAAACTCTGAGGAAATTTTTATGGCCATCAAGCTTGAGCACTTGAGTTCAAACTCAAGGCCTGCTTGGTAATGAGATGATCACCACAAGGTTGTTATCTTATCATGTATGCATCCTAGGCATGTATATATCCCTTGCCCCCAAATGTAGTGAAATTAGCTTTGGGGAGGTGGTTCAGCAGTGAAGGACAATTGCTGCTCTTGTAGAAGACCAGAATTTAGTTCCCAGCAGCTTACAATCCCCTGTAACTCCAGACAAGGGATCCAGTGTCCCTTTCTGATCTCCATGAGCACTGGCACTCAAATGCTCATATATGAATATGTTTACAGAATCATAAATAAAATAAATCTTAAAAAAAGAATGACATGTTAGGGAGTTGCGTCCTCAAGTAAGAGTTCTTGCTTCATGTGNGTAACAACATGATTTCAAATACACAGGACCCAGACGAAAGGCTTGGCATAAACTGGAATGCCTATAACATTACATCTGTAATACAGAAGGGACANATACAAGAGTATAATGCAACCAATCAAAATCCAGGTTGAATACAAAATCTCATCTCAAAGGAGTAAGGTGGAGAGTGATAGAACAGAACACTAAATATGGTCCACCAAAGAGATGTGCTACNGCCCACAGACACACCCAAGTTCCCCATCACAATTAAAAATAAATAAAAAGTGAAATTTAAACAGATTACTCAAAGATATTNATTTTTGGAACTTAGATCAGGTAAATGTTTATTTTAAAAATAAATCCTATGCTACTTTATGGAGTCCATATCCATNTTCTCACAGACGATATCTTGGGATGTTCCAGTTGGGATCTGTGTAAAGGAAGAGAGCCACCATAGATGGCTGTGGCCTGAGCAGCAGCAGGATGCTGACATTGTATCCCTTTTAGAGATGAGACATGGTTCCACTCATAAAGTAACCGAACTACCAATCTCAGACTAAATGGAGTGAGTAAAAGGAGCAAAAGTCCTCTTTGAAATCCCTGGACAATGGTGAGGACATGTGCTGCAGATGCTGTGTGTGTACACAGAAAAGTAGTGCCATACAACTTCCATTATCACTTCATGAACTGAACCTGGTAGCATTTGTAGTACAATTCCACAAAAGTACAGCTGAAACAATCAACCCAAAAGATGAATAAGCCTTAAAAGAATAGTATAAACAGTCAAGAACTTCTGAGGCAAAGAGAAACAATGAACTTTAACCTGTTAGGTAGTATAATATGTGAAATATACTTTCTGGGAACAGAAGAAGCCACTGACTAAATGAATCAGAAGAGTGTGGGAAGAAAGATCCACTGAGCTGAATAAATGATAAAAGTAAATCTCAAATCAGTAAAAACTTTTAGCAAAAACAATAAAAACATTGTTTTATCCTATAGACCAAAGTTAGTTACATTAAATAAAATGATATAAAATAAATATCAAATGTTTATTGGAACATTAAAGTCATAGTTTATACTATATTCTAATTGCAGTTTTCTGTAACATAAGCTTAGATAATTGATGACTCAAAATTATCATGTTAAAATCAATATTAACATCATATAATGATTTTTAAAGTGTGAACCTGTTTGCAGCACAGAGGAAGAGGCTGGACAGACTTCATGCCAAGCTCTCATAAGTCTTACAAAGTTTGTTAAATACTTAAATGTCATTAGAACATCAAACNGCCCATTCAGCAATAAATGTAAAAAGACTAAACATTTTTGACCAATAGTACTATTCAACCTCATTCTAGGAAATGAAAATTGCTTATTTATACATATACATATAGATAAATATATATGTTAGTGTGTATGTTTATGTGTTTGTATAGGTATGTATCGTAAATATATTTATTCCTAGTTCATCAATCATATCTGTAGAGATTTAAAGCAATGATAGTCTGGATAATACCTGGATAGGATTCAGTGATATGTTAGTCCAAAATTGTAAATCAAAACTAAAGGAATATCCATCAAAAACTAAGAAATTAGTATGGTCTTTAAATGGGGAACTTATTTCTTGGTGTATATGCCAGAGCAGTCGTTATCAATGTGTGTGATAAAAACAATGATTTTTCAATGCTTTAAAAGAAAAAAAACTGAGAATTTTAATGTTTATTCTTAAGGGATTGGCTGAATGAACAGAGATGTATCCAAAGCCTGGAGTGACATATAACAACTTAACATTGCTACAAGAGATATATTGGAAAGTTTGACTATTTTAAATATTTATTGTTATTATTTTTAAAATATTTATTGTTATTATTACTTTTAAATATCTATTGCATTTTAATCATGTGTATATGTNCATGTGTCTGTGAGAGTGTGTACCACATGTGTGTGCCTCTGGAGGCCAGAAACATTAGATCCCCTGGATCTGGAGTTACAGGTGTCTGTGAATTGTATGAAGTGTGTCCTGGGAAATGAGCTCAGATCCTCTGTAAAAGTAATACGTGCTTTTAACCACTGAACTGTCTTTCCAGTCTCTTATCATTTTTTAGCNTGTGTATATGTGTGTGTGTGTCTGTGTGTGTNTGTGTCTGTGTGTGTCTGTGTGTGTGTGTTCACATACAAGGCACTGTGCCTGTGTGGAGCTCACAGGACAATGTTTATGGAATTGGTTCTCGCCTTCCACCCTGATAGTTGTGGGGTCAGGTTACCAGTTTGTGCTGCAAGTATTTTACCTGCTAAGCCATTCGGCAACTTCTGATGTTCTTCATTATCTTTGCAGATTATAATTTTTCAATAGTTCTTTTAATTCTTTTCCTATTTTATTTGCATTTAGCATTTCAAAGTCATCATAATCAATACTAATAACTTACTTTCTTTAGTAATATTTTTGAGTGAACCATCAAATTTAGTTCTAATCCATTGGGATCTATATGTCCCAATTTCCATTAAAACCCATATCTTTCAACCTTTTCTCCTCATTAAACAAATAACATGCTTTTATATATATATAAAAGCATATATATATATATATATATATATATATATATATGCACTGAATTGAATCTGCTAACTTATTCCTCAGGAATAAGCAAATCTCCGGAAGCTAGATATGTATATTTCTCAGAAGCATTCCACATCATTGCAAAAATAAAATTCCTATGAAAGCAACATTTCTTTACATTCCTTTTGTTCAAAAACTGTAGTTGGTTTCTGTTGTTATTTCTAATAAATCTGATGTCCTGCCTTTCAAATCTGCCTTTGCATTGATGTTGTGATCAATGCTAGCAGAGCCCATTTTATTCTTTAATAGTGGGAGTGTGTGTGTGTGTGTGTGTGTGTGTGTGTGTGTGTGTGTGTAAAATAAATAGTTCAGGGTACTTTTCCTAGTTTTGAAGAGAGAAGCTATGTGTTTGCAAATTCTCTGGACCCAAGTGACCCTCTGAGAATATATATGTAAGGACTCATCTTCAGCTCTGAGCGTATCTTCTCAAGTGGAGGTCCAGACTCCTCTAGATGTTTCGGCACGCTGTATTATTGTGGTAGCCATTTATGTTCACTCTCTGAGCTGGGGCTGGCCTTGGTGATCAGTTCTGGAGGTGCAGATGAAGTAGAATTGATGATTCATTTCTGATCCAAACTTGGATCAGGAAACACCAGCAGCTTCCAACTGGTTGCTGTGAGCACATGACCTCTGCAGCAATCCAGCTGCCCTGTGGAAAATATAATTACCCAGAGAGTTTCATATTTCAGATGTCAGGGATTCTGGTGGAACCATCAGCTAAGCTCCCAGGTGACTGCTAACACCATCTCTACCTCCTGCATAAAATGTTCNGAGGATTTTAACCCAGTAGACACTGACCTCCACGACAGAAAAAGCTGGTAGTGTGAAGACTTGCCACTCTGCCCTTTCCAAATTCCTCATGTGACTCTAGTGTGGGATTGAAATCGTTATTTGAAGTAGCTAAATTTGGGGGTGGCTTGGTATGCAACAATTATAAATGGAATTATTTTATGGAGATAGGCGGGCAAAAGGCCCAGATCTCTAAAACGGTGAGAATAAAATGTGGAGGACAGACTGCTTCACTTTGGGCTGCATGTGACCTAAAACCACAATCAACAAAAGCTGGGATAAATAAACCATATTGTATCAAACCAATAAGGAAGCAATCAACAGATGGAAGGCACAAGATTTAGAACAAAATATTTCTGAACAATGCATCTGTTAAGAGGTTAGTATGCAGAATGTATAAGCAACTCCGTCAATGGCAAAGTGACAAAAACAGCCTCAGTAGAAAGTAGGCGAGAGGCTTAAAGGATGCCTAGAGATAATGCATACTGGCAGCTCCTGAGGTTAGGCAAAAAGGGCTATACTAGTTATAAGGAAAACAGAAACTTGATGATTGAAATATCATCCCACACATGTTAAGANGGTCATTATCAAAAGGACAAAAGGTGCATATTTTGTCAAGGTTGTGGGTACAGTGTCTACTTGTAGAGTGTGAGAATGTGAAGTGTTTCAGCCACTATAGAGACAGTACAGGGGTTCCCTAAGCACTAACCATGGCACTACTGGGACTAGGGTGATGGTTATTGGTAAAGTGCTCACCACACAGGCACAAGGACATGAGTTTGGCTCCTCAGAATCCATGAGAAAATCTGGTGTGGTTATCTGCATTTGTGTGTAGTCATAACGTTGGAGAGGCAGAGGCAGAAGCAGGAGGACCCCTGGGGCTCACTGGCCAGCCACCCTAGCTGACTCAGAGAGCTTTGGAATCATGAGAGACTGTCTGAAAAAATATATCAGAGAAACATTGAGGGACACTCCTATGTCATGTTCTTGCCTCTGTGTATACACATGTACACATACACATATTCAACACACATAAAATAAGATAATAATTAAGAATAAAAACAAAGATAAAAGTAGAATTACCATACAATGAAGTGAACACATGATCATCTATCAACCCCCCCGAAAAAAGGAGTTAGGTCCATCAGATGAATATCTACACTGATCTTTTATAGAAGTAGTTAATTAATAGAAAGAAATATAAGTGGCTGTCAACTGAAGGGAGAATATAAAAAATATGGAATGCATATAAAATAGTATTCAGCCTGATAATAGGAGAAAATCCTGTTGTTTGTGATGACAAAAATTAACCAGAAANTATAATATATTGCTTGGAATGAACCAGTCATAAGATAAAATTTTCCTGACATCATTGACAAGTGTAATAAAAATGATGAGCTCACAGAAGGAAGTCTAGAGTAGTATGGTGGTTAGCTGAGGCTGGGGAGTAAGGAGAATGTGAGGGTGGTGGTCAAACAGGACTAATATCAGGAAGTCACTACATAGCAGTCCATTATGCATTTGAACATTGAAAGGAGAGGTTCTTGGGGCTCTNACTCCAAAATGTAGGTATGTGTGGTAGTGGGTACTGTAAGCAGTTTGATGTAGCCATTCTATAATACACACATTATTCTAAATATCAAATTGTGCACTGTATAGACAATTTTTATTTTTTCTTTCTATTTATTAGGTAAAAATCACCCAAGCATATTTTCTGTCCTTTTTACTTGATCTTCCAAAATGGCTTCTTATTTTCTAAAAGCCACAATGCATTAATGATAGCTTCAGAGATTTATATTTTGTAAAATTTTGGTAAGGATCTAAAATAAATGATTTTCAAATGTAATGTTTTCTTGCCCATAACGACATATATTTCAATTTTTTAATTTCTGTTTTCCTGTTGAAATCACATTATCATTCTTGTTCTGAACTATCATTTTTATCCTTTATACTTGATTAGATAATCTCATATTCTTTTGATCCAATTTTTCTAAGATAAAGTGCTTCAATTCACTGTGAAAATTTCCCCATTTAGCTTACCAATTTTTGTTTTCATCTGTATTAGTGTAATTTGCATATATTAGCATATTATGTGACTTCTTTTTGCTTTTTCTACAATGTGTGTCTTATGTTGAATATCAATCATTTATTCTGAAATAAAAACATTCTACAAAATTTTCTGTCAATGAAGATTAAGATATATCAGAAAAATGGTACTTACAAATTTGCTTTCCTTTTGACTTTCAAGCTTATTTTAAAATAAAGTTATTTTATAGTAGTTTTAGATCTATTAAAATGAAGACAATAACAGAATTTGTCACAAACTGTAGTGTCCCACTTTGATACAATATATTTGTCATAACAGATGAGTCAACACAGATGTATTATTCATAATTAAACACCATTACTCACATTAAGGCTTGGTTTTTATGTGTGGCTTCTGATAGATGCATANGCTGTTTCATGGTCATAAATATCCCTGAACTTCACAGGNTCATTTTTCCTTTCTTTACCTATGTCAATCACCTGCCAAAGATGATGCCATGGTCATTTCCAATTTGGGGCACCCATGAATCAAGTAACAGCATCTGTTCCAGTGCAGGTTTTTTGTGGAGGTATAAAGACTTTGAGGGGTCAACTATNGAGTTTTCATTTCTGAATCTTATGTAGGAAAACTGATCAACTGCTTTGCAAAATAAACTTCAGAAGTTTATTTTACNCCCAACAATCAGCCAATAAAAGGCCTCTTTATCACACATCTTTATTACTATTTAGATAAGGAAATCTGAAATGCAGACAATGGATTCTTTTCCCTGATGAAAAGAAATGAGCTAAAAATGTAAAAAACAAACGTTTTTTTAAATTATTATTATTTTACTTTACTTTTAGTTATGTGTCTGCATTGAGGGTGCAGATGACTAGAGAGGCCAGAAGAGGGGGTTGGATCCCCATAGGCTGGAGTGATAGGCAGTTGTGAGCCACCNTGTGTGTGCTAAGAAAGTAAGCCCTGGTCTCCTTTAAGAACAGTCAGTGCCATCATCCATTGTGCCCTCTCCAGACTCCTGTACTTTAGTATTTAGTAAAGTATTGCATTTTAGGACTCTTTTTATCATCTTCTTTTTCACTTCCTTGTATTTAGTTGGAAACATTCAGGTTTTATCTGAATATTTGTTGTTTTGTTTTTGATTGAGTATTTCTCTTTAAATGTNTGTTTGGAAAGTTTGAAAGCAGTTCATAAATTGTAATAATGAATACTANGTAGAATAATTAATAACCATACCAGCTGAACNTCAGACATCNACACTTTGCTTGTCACCTCACTTCCTTGTGTTATGCTTCTTATAATTTCTTCTCATTCTATGTTTTTCTATTCTTTTACATGTGTGTGTTTATGCATGGCAGTATGCATGTAGAGGGAAGAGGACAACTTGCTGTTCTCTCCTTCCACTCTGTGGGTTCTGGGACTAGAACTCAAGCCATCAGGCTTGTCAGCAAGTGCCCTTACATCCTGTGCAATCTTGTCGAACCCTCTAGTCTTATTTTTATCATCAATATAATGATTAAAAAAACCCTCTGACTTAATAAGCTAATTGAACCTAGAGTTCTCAATTTATGAATATGCATCTGAAGGAGTATTTATTGATTTTCCATATTTTAAATGAAGAAATTAGTTCAATTTAAATTTTTGCNAATACATTTTGTAAGCCAATGGATTTTGTTGATTTAATGGGTGGTCACTTTGCTTTCTGGTGTTTATGGTTAATTCAAAATTTCTATGTATCTGATACTTTCAGCATTAAATATGTGCATTGATTTGTAAAATTAGTTTATATCATATTTGACTTAGTTTAAATTTGCATATGAAATCGAAACAGATGAAGTCTAAAATATATTAGCTTCCTGTGATAGTTTGCTTCCAAAATTATGTTCTAACTCTGCTTCCTGGGAGTTATATTTACTTTTATCTCATAAATATAGCTATGTGCATTATTCTGTTTTAGAATCATTAGTTTTCAGTTCCATGATCTTTGTCTATAAGGTTCAGATATTACATTTTTTAGGTGACTCCACACTTTCTGCTCCAATGTTATCAGAACATTGGGTCCTAAGCTGTGTGCTTGATATAGACTCACTGACCCAGAAGTCTGAAGCAAATTGATGGTTAAGACATCTAGACAGACACAAGCAAACNAGTTTTGAAATTGCTTTCTCTGTATGGCTCCTTGTCCATGCCAAATAGGGGCACTCTGCTTTGGTAAGCACATGCACTGGGCAAAGGGAAATATACCCAACACCCTTAGTTTCTGGNCTTTGGATCGAAGTACCTCCACATTGTCTGTACACAAATAAAACTATTGGCAATTATATACAGGATTCATGGGGTTTATTTTGTTAATTAATTTTGTTCCCAGGTAATGTCATACATGTACACAGTGTATACTGATCATTCTAACCATCCACCTCGCTATCATCACTGTCTACTCTTCCTCATTCACACAAATCTCTATCATATGCATGCTTATTCATGTTGTTTNGTGACTCACTGAGTTTAACCAGAGTTGGCAATGATCATGGGTTTGGAGCAGTAATTACCCCTCTCCTAGAATCTATCAGAGTCAACGTAAAGGATACGGCCTCATGATCCCATTCTTCTTCCATGAATGATTGATTATAGGAACAGTATTGTGTTCACCTAGTACAGGTAACCACAGGTGTAAATTAATTATTACAATAATTGTATTGAATCTAGAGGNTAGTATTTCACAGCCTTTTGTTTTGTCTTCTGCCTCTTATCTACTTCCCACAAGCTCCTTGATAATGATCCTCATAAGATCTTAAGCACAAAATTACATTCCTATTTATTTTCTTTCATAATGGCATGGCCATGAATTGTAGCATATTGATACTTAATCCTGGAACTGAAAACTAAAGGGTGTATCCGGATGCCCATAAAACCCTCTCTCAAGGTGCACAGAGGCGTCAGGGAATCTGAAGAGAAGCATTTACTTTGGACTGAGGTCCAAGTTACTTAAATAACACTAAACTGTAGTGACAAACTTGTCCTAATATGTATTAGTGTCTTTTTTCTTTTTATTTTTTTAAATTAAAAATATGTATATGCGTGTGTATATTTATGTGTGTGTGTGTGTATGTGTGTGTTTGTGTGTGTATGCGTGTATCTATTTGTGCATGTGAGCACAGTGCCTGTGGAGGTCAGAAGAGGTTGTTTGATCAACTGGAACTGGAGTTATAGGCAGTTGTGAGCTGCCCAACTTGGGTGGAGGGAACTAAATTAAGGTCCTCTGGAAGAGCAGCAGATGCTCTTAACTGCTGAGCCATTTCTCCAGCCCCNGGGACTCAGTTCTTTAAAAACATTCATTTCCCCATTACATTAATAAAGTATCAAGGAAAGAAAGATGCACTTCTTGTATGATTGACATCTAAAGTGCATCCAGAGTCCTGTCTTCAGCGTGTGGTCNCCAGTGTGTAGCACCATTTCAAAGANTCAGGGACCATACAGGAAATGAACTTGGGTGACAGAAAAAAGTTCCTAGGAGCAAGCTTTTGAAGGCTAGTACCTCAAGCCCTACTTAGNTGATTTTTGCTTCCTAGACTTCTACCTTGTGAGGAGCCACTGCCTCTTGCTCCTGCCACCAAGCAGACAGACATTCCTATCACCTTTCCTTCCCCATCACGACTTGCCAAAATCTTTCTAAAACACAAAGACACACACACACACACATACACACACACACACTCACACAAATACACATACACATGCACACACACACACAAACACATACACAAACACACTTTCTCTCTCTCTCACACACACACACGTTAGGTTGCTTCTGTTACTTTTTTTGTCACACTCATGAGAAGAGTAACTAATGTGGCATCTAAATAATTTGTTCTGCTAAAAGAAACAGTTATTTTGAAAATAGGCTTAAATAGTTTCCAATCAAAAGCTTAGAAGAAAAGGATTATTTTCTTCTTCCTATATGGAGTCTGAAGAGCTGTTGTTTAGATTATGTGGCTGTTTATACTACTA
>LZPO01097518.1:40971-57214 GCA_001675575.1 Neotoma lepida
ATAATGGTCCTTTCCTGGAAAACGCTGTTTGTTTTGTTTTGTTTGCTTTGTAGATGTTATTGTTTTACAATTTGTGATTAAAAGAGAATTCAATAAGACCGGAAAAGTCTGTTAACACGTCCTGTGGCAAACCCAATAACAGCAGAAACAAGCTAACCATCAAGAGTACACAGTACTGTGGTTTATGCAGGTAAGATCCTTGGCTGACTGTGACTATCATTCCTTAATGACTGATGTTACAGGAACCTGGCACCTTTCTCTCCTTGGCAAACCTNTGCAGAATAAGTCATTAGCTTAGAATCATAACTGCACAGAATTTAATTACTTTAAATACTTCCAAAGANGAAGGTAGAAGAGGCTGTTCTCAATACAAATCGACAGTAATGTTCTAGAATGGAACTCTTATAAGTAACAGTATGTTCTCCACGCAATCTATCTCTCATTAGAAATGGTGGCCTGTTTCACAAGGACAAAATGTATTTATACACTAAGTTTAAAGATCATCAAATTTATGAGAAAAGTAGATACCAATGTAAGTTGAGACAAACCCAAGGAACCTATATTCCCATAAACAACAAAGTAAAGCCATTCCAGCAGAGGTACAGAGCACGGGAACGTGTACACACTGGTTGACAAGATGAGGAGCTATTTACAAACTGAATCAAAACTCTTTCTTCTCACACTCATCTGTCTGTGTAAAATTTGAAGGAAATGGAAACATGCAAGCATTCTAGAAGACTCTATATATCTCCAAACATGTGCTCCAACATCACAAGAACAGGTGGAAATAGACAGGATATTGAATCAGGGAATGTTAANCCAGAGTTGAACTTAATGAGCATTTTAGTTATGAGTCTCTAGTAATTTACTCTATGGCCAATGATGATGACATAGACACTGTGATCATACAGCCAGCAACGAAACAGGAAAGCTCAAAATTGTGTAGTGNTAAAAGTGGGACTTNACATCTTTATATCCCATTATAATGTTATAAGCCCATTATAACCTTGGCTAAGTTCTATGTTCTTTGGATACATAAAGATTTACCATTATACAGGGCCAAATAGTAAATATTTTAAGCTTTCTGGCTATTCATGCTATGCTCCATATTTTTTCTTATTGATTGCATTTGTTATTTGACAAATACATAAATACATGTTTTCTATTCTCTCTTGTCTCACTCCTATCTTCCTCAGCCCCCTCATCCCTACTAGACCTTTTCCCACACCCATGTCTTGTTGTTCTGTTTTGTGACCCTCTGATTTTAATCAGGAGCATCTCTGTGGCCACATGTTTGGAATTATCCATCGGAGCCTGGTAGNTTNGCTGTTTGTATACAACTGAACTTAAAGCCTCTTCTTCCCCCCTCCCAAATCCATCAGTTATCAGTTATTCAAGAGGGAGCGGTATGGTCTTATGAGCCAAATATTCATGTTTACAACCCTTTCATCCTTCGTGACAATCACAGCTTGCCTAGCAGGCTCAGTTTCCAATCCCTGGATCAAAAAACTGGATCAAAGNAAACTACTCACACTGTTCCTCAGTGTCTTCACTTTTAGAACGAGACTCGTGCCTCCTTTGCTAAGTCGCACTAAATATCAAATTTAAAAAAGAATTGTGTGTATGTATGTGAGGGAGTGCTGGAGAGATGACTCAGTAGTTAAGAGTCTGTACTGCTCTAGCAGAGGACCCGAGTTCAGTTCCTAGCACCTACATTGGGTGGCTCACAGACACCTAGAACTNCTGTTCCTGAGGGGTTGACACTCTCTTATTGCTTCTGTAAGGCATCACACTCAGATGAACACTATCTACACTCCCTACACCCCTTCATCCTCCCACCTCCCCACCCCCCACATAGTTAAAAAGAAAAGAGAAAAATAAGGTCATAACAAAACACTTAAATGCTGCATGTTTTTAAGTTGTGAGGAGAATCCTTACAGTACTTGACAAAGGCTTTTGAGTTTTAAAAATAACTATTGTTACTGCTTTTGTTTTATTTTTATCATACNGAATAATTTGGCTTTACTTTCTCTAGACTACTGTAGGTGTTCCACTGAAANGTAATATTCTGGGGTGAGGGACCTCTGAGATGATAATGCTTCATCTATGTGTAAGTAAGTTGAAAAAAAAAGGATGCAGAATGAAAAAATGCCAAGTGTGATTGCAGAAAGAATCAGTCATTGGCTGGAGTGGTGAAGGNCATTGGCAGTGGGCACTTTCTGAGTTTGTCCTGGGATTGGTACTGTATGCTTTTGGGTGTGAGTATGAAGGCAAGGGTAGGATGTCAGGTGTCTTGCTCTATAACTTTCCATCTTATTCCACTGAGACAATGTCTCTCACTGAACCTGGAGATNAATGGGCTGTCCACAAGCCTCCCCTCATCAGCACTGAGCTTACAGATGTGGATGACCATGCCTAGCTTTTCATTTGGGTTCTGGGGATTTGCACTCACGTCCTCATGCTTGTGCAGCAGGCATCTATACATGCTAAGCCATCTCTCCATAAGCAATGTACATTTCTGACATGCTCACTAAGTGTGTGAGTACATGCCATGAAGCATTTACAGCATGCAATCCAGAGTGTCACATGCTGGTCAGACAGAGGCAGATCATAGTACTTAATTTAAACACAACACAATAATGGACATTCTTCTCTGAGGAGCGGGGAGTAGACAAAGTATGGGGGTGTATTAGCTGCTTCTCTCATTTCTGTGATGAAATACCCATGAAGAAGCATCTTAAAGAGGAGTCTATTTTGGCTTACAATTCAAGGGATAATACATCATGGCAGACAAGTAATGGAGGCAAGATTATGAGGCGATGCTCAAATGGCCTTCACTGCCAGGATGCAGAGAGCAATAGATGTTAGTATTTAGGTCACTTTCTGCTTTCATTCAGTTTGGATCCCCACACCCATATCATGTCTACCTGTAACTATGTTCCCAGGCCATCCAATGCCCTCTTCTTATCTCCATGGGCACTGCACATACATCGTGCACAGACATACATGCTGACAAAACACCCATACACATAAATATAAAGAAAATAAGAAACAAACTAGAGGATGGANTGATTCTGCAGTTGGGTCCAGATGAGTCAAGGTAAAGGTCCAGGAATGATGTAAACATAAAGGATGATGTGTAAGTGAGCAAAATGTTCCTTTACCTATTACGATTTTAAAAATTAATTTATTGGGATTTCATACAATATGATTTTAATTCACAATTGGGTTAGCCAAATTTCAAGATTCCAAAGTAAAACTTTTGTCAAAGCAGGACAGAGAGTTAGCAGGTTCATATGGGAGGTACAATTGCTATTCTGAATGGTGCCAGCTATGGCTATCTTTTCTTCACTGATTGTCTCTCAGTGTTTATGAAACAATTAAGCCAATTAAATGTAGATCTATTTGCTAAGGCAAGCAAACAGCAGTATTTTTTTTCTACTGATTACAGTATCTTATTGGTCTTTGAAGTTGCATGGGTTAAAGAGGCAGTGATCTGTTTGCTGCTGTCAATATTGTTCCTTCGGGATTAGAAGGATGTATTTAGCATCAGAAATTGATCCTTGTTAAATAATTCTACACAGCAGGAGGATCCTCTAAGCAAGTGACTATATTACAGGAACCACAGGCAGTGATTGTCATGTATGCAGCAGGGGGCTTGCATTTTTCCTAAACATTTTTCAGACCAGTAATGCTTGTATGACACAAGGTCACACATAAATGTTGAGGTCACAATGACAGAGATAATTTACTTCTCCTCTTGCTTTAAAATTTATAGAGCATGGAAGTCAAATAATGGCCTCATGGATAGCAATATTTAAAATGCCCCTACATCCTATTCTTTTTTTTTTTTTTGATTGCTTGTTTTTTAGGTAGGGTCTCCTATAGGCCAAGCTGACATCAAACTCACTATGTAGCTTTGCTGGCTAGTTTTTATGTTAACTTGACACAGACTAGAGTCATTTTGGAAGAGGGTACCTCAAAATGATAAAATGCCCCCACCAGATTTGCTTGTGGACNGTTTTATTGATTGATGATAAATATGGGAAGGCAAAGCTCACTATAGGTGGTGTCACCTCTGGACTATTGGCCCTGGGTGTTATAAGAAAGCAGACTGTGAAAGTCATGAGGAGCAAGCAAGCAAAAAGTATCCTTCGTGGACTCTGCTTCAGTTTCTGACTAGATATTTCTATCTTGAGCTCCTGCCCTATGTGCCTGGTCTCACTTCCCTCAGTGGTGGACTTACAAGCTGTAAGCTGAACTAAACCCTTTATTCCCAAGTTGCTTTGGTTATGATGTTTTATGACAGCAGTAGAAATCTTAACTAAGACAGTATCTGAGAATGAACTTGAACTTCTGATCCCTCTGCCTCCACTTTTTCAGTTCTGAGATTACAGATGTACACAATCAAGTGTGGTTTATGCAGTCCTCAGGATGAAAGTCAAGGCTTTGTGCATACTAAGCAACTGATCTGCTTGTCCTCAAGCCAATCATATTTCTTTTGACATCTGGTCTCTTTTGCTCCATAGATGTAATTGACTCTGAAAAGAAACCAGTGTCTATAACGATCAACACCATAAACACTTACCAAGGGATTCTTCTTGCAGAAAGTGTTTTCAAATCTTTACACAGATTTTCTCACTTAATCCTCACCACACCATATTCTTTGTATGAAATCATCNTATCAATTTTAAAAGGATTTATTTCTACTTTGTGAGTTTGAGTGCTTGCCTGCATGTATGTGTACCATGTGCATGCAGTATCTAAGGAAGCCAGTAGAGGGTATCAGATCCCCTGGAACTGGAATTATATTTGGTTGATAGCTGCCATGTGAGTTCTGGGAAATGAAACTAGGTCTTTTGAAAGAGCAGCCAGTGCACTGAACAACCAAGTCATCTCTCCAGCCCATTTCATGCATTTTTTGAAGAAGAGATGAAAGCATTTAGGTGATATTTCCTCTCTCCCAGAATATACCAAATATAGAAAAGTTCATAACTAACAAAGCCAGGCTTTTTACACAGGTAGCTTGGCTCCAGAGTCTAAATTGTGGAATCTCATCCAATCATCACTTCTCGAGTCACTACCAATGTTTTCTAAATATAGACACTCAAGGAAAGAAGACATCATAGTTAGAACATGACAGGAGGAAAAAAATTTCGTAGAATAGCTAGCATAGGTTGGGAGCATCACAAGACCTTCATCTACTAAAGGGAAGGAATTTGGCTCTCTTTCCTGTCTAATGACATATTTTATCAAAGAAATTGAAGTAGTTCATTTAAGTGTTGCTTCTGACTGAAGAAAAGCAGAATAAAAGGATTTCTGTGGCTATTTCAAAAGTCTAGGAATAATGCTATTGTTCACTTTTGGGCAGATGTGTTTAACAATAATATGTCTCAGAGCCACAAGGAAGATTTTGTTGACTTCAAGTAATGAGACATCCAATTTTCTATGACTTTCTCTAGGCTGGAAACAAGCAATAAAACTCTCCAGTTTATCGAGAGACATGAAGCTTAATGGTTGTTTATGAAGGTGTGGAAATAAATGAAGTCAACCTAAGAGAACACAGATAGGTGATTCAATCTGTCCTTTCTGTAAGGAAGGGAGNCAGCAAATATCACTTGTACTTGGCAGAAACTCAAAGACAGCAGCAGAATGGGATGCTTAATAGATAAGACAGGGGAAGATGTCTATTAGGCACTCGATGGAAGTGGTTGACATGATCATGGTGGAGGCCGGCTAACTGGATTTCATGTGGTTGGTTTAGGGAGCATATCCTTTTTTCTTGTGAAGTTCTGAGGGAGTAACAGAGGCAAAAACTGATAACCTGGGGCTGGAGAAATGGTTAAGAGTACTTGTTGCTTCATCATAAGGACCTAAGTTCAGATCCCAGGATTCACTTTGCTAGACTCACAAACCCCTGAATCTCCAGTTCTAAGGTAGCTGATGCCCTCTTCTTCCCTTCTCTGGCAATTCCACACAGAGGTGTATATATATATATATANAGAGAGAGAGAAATGAAAAATCTCCTTTTATAAGGTCTATTTTATATTTATTTATGTATACATATGTGCTTGTGTAAATATGGGCAGATACCTATGTAGATCAGAAGACAGCATTGGACCCCTTGGAGCTTGAGAGGGAGAAGATTGTGAGCCACCCAGTGTGAGTGCTAAGAACCAAACTCAGGTCTCCAGAAAGAACAGTGAGAATTCTTGCCCATTGAACCATTTCTCCAGCACCTAAAATTAAAATCACTTTAAAATTGGTAAAATATCAGTCATTAAGTAAGTCCTGATATAGTTGGAGCTTATGGTACAATGGGTACAGGCCAGAGATTTTTATTATGTGGGGTCCAGTCATTGTATATTTGTATATTAACTCTCACAGACAATTTTTAAACATAAAATATGGCAGGCTTTAGGAATATATGGGGAAGATACTCTGGAGTAAGAATAGCAAGATTGGATGTATGATGAAGGAATAATAGTTAACTATGCTAGCGTATAATGTCTGAAATCCCTGGATCAGCATAACTCTTTTGAGTATACACAAAACAAGCTGAGGTGTACAGGCTCAGATGGAGCTCCTGTCTCAAAAAAATGTCATCAAACTTTCTTTTGAGGAGCAGTACTATTTGAAGCTCTTTCCTGGACATTATCAATGGTATTGTATTACTCCCACTGGGTATGAGTGTGTTCTACCCAGGGTCTAAAAGATAGTAACAGTATACAGATGCTTGGGAAGGCAAGTATGTGTATAGCTAGAGGTAGATAAGGCTAATGGAGGGTTGATTGGTATAAAATAAAGGTGTCAAAGGAAATAAAATTGTGGAAAAGTAGAACTTGATTTGGGAATTGATAGTGGACTTCAGAGAATTAAAGCATCAAAGAATTGTACTCCAAAGGATGGGAAGAAATGCTGAGGAATATTGTTTAGTGACCTGTGATGGTTGCTTATTGTCAACCTGACACACCTAGAAACTCCNATAATTGTCTGGCAAGAGAATCTCAATGAGAGACTGTTTAGATCAGGCTGGGATGTGGGAATGCCTATAGTGCATTGTCTTCATTACCTAATTGATGTGAGAAGCCTTGGTATAAAAGTGAGCAGCACCATTTCCTGAGCCGGACCCTGGACTTTGCAACAGCATGCTGAGCAAGTGAGCATGCATGTGCTCAGTTCTCTCTGTTTGTGACTGTGATGTCATGTGACTAGCTGTTTCAAATTCTTGGTGCTGTGACTTCAGGATAATATTGGATTATAACCTGGAATTGTGATTTAAATAAATCCTTTCTGCTGGTTTTTTAAAATAGGGTATTTTTTCATAGTAACTGAAAGGAAACAAGCCTAGACTCCATGAGCTCTTTAGAATGCAGATATGACTTTGTGTATAAGAAGACACATGAGGTGTCCCTAAGAATATGAGTTATAGTACTTGTGGTAATACTACATGCTGATCAAAGAAGCTGTTGCAATGGTTCATTTCAAGAAACAGTTATTGAACACTGCTACAAAGAGAAGCATGTAGACATCACCTCCCATCCTCTAAGGTGCTTAGGAGCTTAAAGCTGATGGAAAAATACAACTAATAATACAAGTGTTGAGCAATTGTGTTGTTCATTCATCAAGGTCTGTCAGTGAATCAATCATGTCAAGTTCTGAAGGAAGAACTGGGTCAGGAAAAATTCTACATCCCCATTAGTTGTTACGAGTCTCTCTCTCTCTCTCTCTCTCTCTCTCCCATATGTCCATCCTCTTGATTAGGAGTTATAGGTGGTTGGGAGCCACATGACGTGAGTTCTGGGAACTAAACTCATGTCTTCTAGAAGAGCAGCTAGCACTCTTAACTTCCGATCCATCATTCCAGCCTCTATTATTCAATATGCTCTAAGAATTATATTTATTTATTTGTTTATTCTATTTTTGTAGATGTATGTATGTGTGTGCACATGCATGCATGTGATGTGATGTGTGTGTGTATGTGTGTGTGTGTGTGTGTGTGTGCATGTATAGGTATACTTGTAACACCATAAACATGTCGAGGGCAGCAGGCAATCCGTGGTAGTCACTTCTTTTCTTCTATGTAACCAGAAGATTGAACTCAGATTGTCAGCCTTGACAGCAAGTGCCATTGCCCACCAAGCCCTCCCTCCACCCCTAAAAATTACATTATAGACCAAGTAAGGCAACAAAGACAAGATGTAGCCTCAATTACAGAATCACAAGGATGAGAAAGAGAAAGATAATTAAAATTATAGCAGAACTTCCTTGCCTTGATTAGCATTGTACACAACATATCACAGGAAAAGAGGAGGAACATCCGAGAATCCCAACCCTGGACTAGGGCCCCTCAATTGGTACAATTCCATGTACATTAAAATCAGAGTTGTTTTTTGTTGGAATACAAGCCTCCCAGATGGTGACTGATTAAACTTGACCTGAGTGAACTCTCAAAAGAATTAATTCTGAATTAAGAGATAAATGAAGGGTTTGCTTTTTGAAATTTCTAATTTAGGAGGTCTTTAATTTCACACTAATTTAAGTCAAACTACTTTATATTGAGACATGTCGCCATAGGGCTGGTCTGTATTAATTGAATACTCACATTGCAGTTCTGTAATTGCTGCCAAGATTTTAAAATTATGTATCTCAGTTATTGCACATGCAGATGAAACTAAGGACAGACAAAAAGAGTTATTGCTGATCATACATAAATATATCCTTTAATACTGCAAATAGTTGTATCATAATAGTACCATTATGTCTAACAAAGGAAGAAATTTTAGGACCAGTGAGATAGCTCAGTAGGTGAAGACACTTGCTGCCAAAGTTGATGCCCAGAGTTTAATCTCTGAGACCCACATAGTGGAAGGAGAAAAACTACTTCTATAAGTTGTCCTCTAACTTCCACATGTGCACTGTGGCACATATACACACACAAATACACACACACACACACACACACACACACACAAATGAGTATAATAAAAATTTTAAGAATAAATTTTCCTGAAATTGTTATAGTTAGTTTTTAAAAACTTGTCATTGCATTTGAAAACCTGTGTTGTTCCTTGAAAAGTAGCCAATAAGAATTATTATCTCAATTAACAGAAATAAACAATAATAGGACTTTTATTTATCGAATCTAGTCACACTATCATGTTACAGCCTTCCATGTGCTGTTTGACATGTGCACATATATATGCTGAGGCTATTTAATATAACTAACATATACATTTTTTTTTCAAAACTATAGCCCAAAATACTCAGTATTGATCTGGAAAAATACCATATTGTATTCAACTGTTTAGCATTTATTTAAGGATCTCTGACTATTTTGAGGGATAATATTGATAAAATCAGATGTGAACTCAAAATTTAATATATGCAACTAGAGTTAGTAGAGTGTATAAACACACATACACAATAGGTTAGTTTTCCTCAAATCGTTAAGTTGGATCATCATATTTTCTAGCAAAATTTCTCCCAAATTTTCATGGAACTTAACAAGGTACCTCACATTTATAATTATAAACAAAATATATGGAACTTTATGGAGAAAATGTAGATAAAACATTAAATCCTGTGGAACATAAATAAGATATAGAAATCACAAATGCAAAATTTAGTATCCTAAATAAACATAATACTATAATCTATAAATTGTTATGCTTTTGATTATGATCTGTGATAGAAAGTACTGATAGGGTAGAGTTCTTTCCTAGTGTGTTGGAGGCCCTCAGAATCATAAAAATTTATGAGATGAAGTACAAAAAATATATAGTAAAGGCTGAAAGCAAATATATAACAAGAATATACATCTTTGATTTGTACTTGATCTAAATGATTTCTGTAAGTGCCATGAATGGGAGCAGTTGTAAAAGAATAAATGGTGGACCAAAATGTTCTTCCAGGCAAAACAGAAAAGGCAACATGTAAGACCAAGCATTAGAAGAACAAGATAAAATATCTTAGGTTGACTCAGTCATTATAATAAATAAGAATATCTTATATAATTGATTATAGACCAAAATTCTTTAGAGATTATTTATGTGTGTATGTGTGTGTGTGTGCGCGCACATGTATGTGTGTACATTTGCGTGCACCCCTGTGTCCACACATGTGTGGAGGTCAGAGGAAAGCTTGCAGGAGTTGCTTTTCTTCTTCTGCCACATGAATCTTTGAGATTAAATTCAGGTTCCCAGATTTAACAGAAAGATGGCTCCTAAGTTCTTACTAGTCCTATGTTTGTTAAAACAAACAAATAGCATGAGCTAGTTATTAAAGAAAGAAAGATGGAGAATCAATAGAAAATGAGCCAAAGACTTGGCCATGCTGGCACACACTGTAATCTCAGAACTTGTGAGGCTGAGGCAGGAGAATTGCTACGATGTCCAGGGCTGTTTAGGCTAAAGAGTAGTTCCTGTCTGAAGGAAGGAAGGAAGGGAGGGAGGGAGAGAGAGAGAGAGATGAGCAAGGGAGGAAGCAAGGAGGATGAATGGAAGCAAAATAATAGTTCACAAAAGAGATCATAGAAATATATAAAACAATGGGATTCTGAAACTCTCATTATGAAAAGTTCAGGGACATCTAATTTGATGGAAATAAGGTTATCAAATCAAAAAAGTCATGAAAATTTGGGATAGATGAGACTACTCTAAAATGCCTCTGTATTGCTTGGGACATGTAAGATTTTATAATACCATTGGAAAACAGGCATTATTCAGTAAATTTCATGTCAGTCATATGAAATCCCAGCACTTCTTCTCCAAACAAAGGGTTCAAAGAAAGTATACCACACATCCATTGCAAAGTGTTCACTGGCTGGCAAGATGATGGCTCAGTGGTTAAGGGCATTTGCTGCCAAGATTGTCGACCTGAGTTCAGTTTCTGGGTCAGTCTGAAGAAGAGACTCCTGCAAGTTGTTCTCTGGCCTCCTCGTGTGTGCTATTGTTTGTATATGCATAAGTACATGAACACACACACACACACACACACAGAGAGAGAGAGAGAGAGAGAGAGAGAGAGAGAGAGAGAGAGAGAGAGAGAAGCATTCACATGTGTTACAATTCACCCTATTTGAGTAGATAAAGCTTGGGCGTACTGAAAATATACAACATTCAGGAGAATGGGTGAGCATTGTTTTTCATCTTTTTCACTGTGGGACACCTGGGAACTGACCAAGTGAAAAATTACATGGACTTTAATGAACCTCAGAGATAAAATAAAGTACCAGAATTGACAGAAAAAGACTATAAAATCACATCATAAAGATAAAAACCTGACCGAGCTTTAAGAATAATGCATTCGTAGTGCAGGTATGCAAAGAGACTGAGGAGCAGAAAGAAAGCTCAGGAGAGAATTAGGTTTTCCCTTCTGGAGAAAGGAAGAATCCATGGTGAGGTCAATATGCAGAGAGAAGCCCTCAGTGGGATTTCAGCAATAGTTAACACTCAGTANCTTGAGTGGTGTGGTAAGATTTATATGCCCTATTGGTATTATTTTTACCTACTAAATACTGGATAATAAATCAGGATCCTCTCTAACCATTTAAGAAATCATCTTTGAAATGTGTTATTAAGATATTAAAATAGAAAGACTAAATAAGAATATATTTAAACCCTGATGTAGAAAGTGCTACCTTTATTTATTTATTTGCTTATTTATTTATTTATTTGTGTGTGTGTGTGTGTCTGTGTGCACACTCACCTTGTGGGTACAGGAGTATGAGGTCACCCTTACCTTTGTGTGTGTGGAGGCAGAGACTGACCTCAGGTCAGGTCTTTTTCTATCCCTCTCCAGTTCATTTACTGAGACAGCATCCCCTACAGAACCCTAGGTCTCACCCATTTGGCTAGTCTGGTGAAGTCCTGGAAGCTAGGACTCCTAGCTTCCCCTAGGAGTCCTCTGTCTCCGCTTTCCAAGCACTGGTAGTACAGACAGGCTGCCATGCCCACCTGGGTTTAATTGAGTGCTGGAGACCAGAGATCAGTTCTCAATCATGAGCAGCAAGCCCCATTGACCAGTGAACCATTCATTTCACCAGCCTGGAACTCCTACCATTTATGGTGTGCAAGAAGGTATTAACCAGGAATATTTATTCGTGTTTTAATTTCAGAAGTAGTGGCCAATATTCATTCTTACTACTTTGAAGAGAAAGTGAGAGGCAAAGGTGAAGGTTGGATGGAAACTTTCCACTGGGTATCTTTTGGTACCTAAGTCATAGAAATGATCATACTATTCAATTATAAACAAACAAAATAAATACATCAGCTTCGAGTAGAGCTGGAAGGTTGCGTTATTTACTACTAGAGGAAATCTTAGCATGTAGGTAATTGGTGTTTATATTAGGAGATTTAGAATTAAAGAGATTAAAAACAACCTTACCATCACAGAATAGTGGTAAAGCCAGCCTATAATGAAAAGTCATCAGTCAATGATTCCATGACTAGATGTGGTAACTTGGGGTAATCTGGTTAAAAAAAAAAAGTTATGCCAACCTCATCAAATTCCATTCTAGGTTAGTGCTAGGGGTTGAGAATAAAATAGAGGCATAGATCTATCAATAAAAATTACATTGTTAGGATGTCACAAATATTGATGACTGTCCAGGCAGCAGCTGTCTCTGTCTTTTCTTGCATTTTTTTGAAAGTTGCTTGCTTGCACTTCCTGTTTAGTCAGGTAANATTATTTTCCTTTTCAGGTCTTTGATGAGGTTGAAGACTAGATAGTTACGGTTATGATCATTTCATATCTTAGCTAAAAGCATATTAGGCACTAGATTTAGATTCTTCAGGATAGCAAAGTTTTTGGAGTAATCTCTGTAATTTGCCATTTACCTATGATGTGGACACTTAGTATGTTTCTTACTTGACATTCTTGTTGGTTGTAGTTCCACTTTTGTTTATGTTATTACCCTTTCTTTCTCCTGGACAATACTTAAAAATCATTCTTATTGTATATAGTTTTGTATTAAGTTCAGAACCAAAAATCATTCTTATTGTATATAGTTTTGTATTAAGTTCAGAACCTTCTTATTTAGACAAAAATGGAAAGTGTAGTGGGAATTCACTCTGCTCATGACCTTGGGCTATCTGGCCTGATAGAGGCGATGTTTCTTCCCTGCCTACATGACCTCTTAAAAGGGAAGAGGGAAGGGGCTGTGAGCTCTCTCTTGGACGTGGAAGGCTTCCTGGCACAGGGTTTGGCAACCTGGTTTAGAGCTTTCCCCATCTTTTCCTGGGAGATGAAGAGGTAATGGTGTCACTTCATTTTGTATCAGTGAGTCTGTTTTCCCCATAGAACCCCTTAATAAATTGATACACACACACACACACACACACACACACACACACACACACACACACACACACCATTGAAGCTCTCATTACAGATGGCATGCTGATAAGGAGAACAGGATAGTAGTAGGTGGAGAGGCAGGGTTGGGATGGGCAGTGCTGGGAAGTGGATCAGTTTGAGAAAACACCCTAGGGAAGAGAGAGATTGAGTCCAACAGAAGATTAGGAGAAACTGTTCCAAGTAGTTGAAGCATGGCTTCAAGACGAAGCTTGGCCTCCAGACTCACAGAGTCAATTTACTGATGCAAAAGTTGATGACTACGCTTTCTCTGATGCTTATGTGGAAGATGAGACATCTTGTTTGTAAGGCTTGCATGAATACATTACATTATAAAGAAAATGAAAGAATATATGTTCAAGTTTCACTCATAGTTTTAGTGNATTTAAACAACAGTAGGGTCTGGGAAGGTAGCTGGTTGGTATTGTGCTTGCAAGGACCAGAGTTAAATCCTCAGCATACATGTACTACTCTTTCAATCTCCTTATTTGTTAGGGATTTGTTTAAATTGTTGGTATCTTCCTGGCTTAGCTTCATTGCTTCTAGAAACTTGTTCATTTCCTTTAGCTTTNGTAACTTAATGGAGCATTAGTTTTTGAAACAATCCCTTACAAACTTCTGACTTTCCCTAGTGCTTGTTGTGTGTGTCCGTTTTCATCTCTGATTCAGTAATTGGGGTCTCCTCTTTCTTCTGATTAATAGATTCACCTTGCTTATCATTTTAAAGAACCAGTCCTTATTGGTTGATTCTCTGTATCATTTTCTTTGTGTAAATATCATTAATTCTGGCTCTATTTTTATTATTATTTTGCTCTTGTTATTATTGAATTTGGATTTAGTTTGTCCTTGTTTTTCAAAATTGTCGAGTTGCAAGATTAAGAGACTTACTTGTGCATGTAAAAGTACCTGGGCATGGTGGCATGGATTTGTAATCCTGGTGCTGGGTAGATGGAGACAGGCAGATCCCAGGTCTTGGCTGGATAGGTGACCTAGGCTACTTGGTGAGTTCCAGGCAAGTAAAAGACCTTCTCTCAACAATCAATATTGGTGCTGAGGAGAAGACTCAACAGTGAAGAACAGAGGCTGTTCCTCCAGAGGACNCACGTTCCATCTCAGGACTGTATGGATATACATATGTATCCATATGCATGTGTACACAAATGAGTACACACACAGAGCCATAGAAGTCTTTCTCTTAAGAGTTACCCAAAGTTATGTTTGTATTCTGGTTTTAAAAAATAGTCAACTTATAAAAGGGAAAAAGACAGTGAATATTAAACATGTAAATTGATAAAGGTAGAAAAAATCATGACACAGTCTACCTGGGTGGATCTGCAAAGGAGAAAGAACAAAGTTTTCAGCTTTCACCCACAGAAAACATGCTGTGGTAAGGGCTGAAGTTTTTTGTGTCTTCCCTCTTCACACTGCTCCTTTCCTTGACCTTGCAAAAGCCATTTGGTATCTGCTCATGATCTGTGAAAACAAGGGCAATGATCTCCTTCCTCTCTGGATCCTTTGTGGTAATTTAGTGACTTTAATATCTCCCACCAACTACTATGCCCCTTGCCTTTGTTCTCCAAGCTCACACCACTGACCTAATAATGGACCCAGTGACAGTCATGTCTATAGCCACTTGCAACAAAAGAGTCTCCCTAGCCTCGTATTGCAGGGTAATGAAGAGAAATTACAAGTGGTTAGAGGGATGCAGCTGCCCAGGGAGGATCTGGGGACAGAATGAAAGGAACAGTCTCGCTGATGTCCTTATAAATGTGCTCCTGGCCTAACGGGAGAGGAAGCATGCTTTCTAGTTCATTTTCCACATTAGTGTAATGAGAAGAAATAGACAAACTGCCAGAGGGTTCATCTGGCTAATGTTTCAGCAGGCAGACGTGGCACAACTCCTGCTAAAAGGGGTTAAAGGTGAGCAAAAATATATATCATTATAAGTTGCTTCTTCTGGCCTTACAAAATAGCAGAGTAGTGCCAGGTTGGAGAGTGGGTTTGGGAGGACACTAGCCACTTAGAGTTCATTTCTTCTACCAGATTCTGATTTTTGGAAAAGATTTTATTGTATTGAAACTCTNCCGTGTGGGATATGCCTGCTGTGTCAAGCCTAACGTTATGCTTCCTGTTGCTATAGATGGGTCCCTGGATACTCAAATAAATACTCATTTTTTTGAGAATGCTCGTTCTGTCTATTTTCAAAATTCAATAGTGAGGATCATTTTTTAAGCTAAATAGCTACTCTTCAATATAANGAGCATGTTTCCTTAGAACTTTGACCAGGAACAAATGAATGTAATACAAATATGCAATAAAGACTTGTCCTAGCATGTAGACTAGAGAACTGCTGCTTCCCAGCATGAATGCTCAGCAGTGCAGCCATGGAGTGACTGGGAAAGGACTGTACTTATTAGACTGAGCACTNTAGACCTTCTGGGAATAGAGATTGGTTATAAAGTTTTTACATGGTATCGTTTTCTAACATGTCTCATCATCATTAGCTACTCCTGACAAAACTCCCTGGAATTGCAAAATGAATTTGTCTTCTAGATGCTATGGTAGAGAGTTAGGTACAGAAAACATCTGACCCCCACATTAGTGGGGTGATTTTTCATGGCAGGGCTTGTTCTGAGATAGGATATATATGTATCAGTTTATCCACAGTATTTCATTGACCATGCTCAGCAGTAGAGAGATACATCAAATATTTGCTGTATGTTTTGTTCTTTTAAATGTCTGAAATCTTGGCCTGCACAATGGTTAAGTATCTGAACATGCCCGCTACCAAGCTGAGGACCCGAGTTTGATCCCTGGTGCCTATTAGGTGGAAGGAGAGAACTGACCCCGGCAAGTTGTCCTCTGACCTGCAGACACAGACTATATA
>LZPO01097518.1:70493-81988 GCA_001675575.1 Neotoma lepida
TGTGTGTGTGTGTGTGTGTGTGTGTGGTGTATGTGCAGGCTCATATGGAGGACAACCTTGGTTGTCATTTCTTAGATGCTCCCCACTTGTTCTTTGAGAGAGGGTGTCTAATTGACCTGAAACCTAACAAGTAGCCTAGGCCACCTGGCCAGAGAACCCCAAGGATCTGACCACCTCTGCCTCCTTAGTGTTGGCATTTCAAGAGTGTATAAGGTATGACAAAGCATGGAGACAGTTATGTTTCTTACATCTGCCTACAAGCCTCTTTACATAGGATCAGACTTTCCAATTTCACTTGAGGGGGATTAGACATGCCTTATTTCCTGTGAGGGATGAAGTTCCCCTGACAATCATTCCCAACCAGACGAGGGAACAGAGTGTAAGGAACAAAAGCCAAGAATCTACTTGTGCTTCCCCTGGAAATCTTGGCTCCCCAAGGGCAAAGTCATATTTCTGAGAAAACATCAAGGAGGCTGAAGTGCTATGAATCTAGCAGATGTATGCTCATCTGCAGTATTTGTTTGCACACAGTCTTTAAACATAATGAGAAGTATGGAATTTGTCGCTTCTACAGGTGTACAATTGTCTGACTTCTGACAATTGCTGTGTAGTTACATTCCTGTGGAGATAGACGTGATAGTTTTCAAGTGGTCATTGTTTTGATTACCCCAGAAAACTAAATAAAGGACCAATTTCTTTTTATGAAGCCAGGAAACTCAGGTGGCGAGCTGGAGCAGGAAAGGACAAAAANGGAAAATAACTCACTCAATTACAGGGGCCCAGAATCAAGGCCTCTGATAAGCAAGGTCAGGGAGAGTGTGCCTGAGCTAANAATACATCTTAGCCTATGGACAACACAGACCATGAGAGTTTAGTCCTTGTTGCAGCTCTCTTCTGAACNTAGCACCGCCTAGAGTCTAGGCCCCAGGCTGTGCACCAAGGCCAGTATGGGGAAGGGAGGAAGTGTTGCCTATGAGATCTGTCAGGCAAAGGCTTGTAATTGCTATGATCAGGTCTAGAAACCCATATTGGATCTTGGCCTGGAGTCAGACTACTCTGTTCCCTTTGTAGATGTAAAATTGGAAAACAACTCATCCCAATTAGAGAGAAAATTATATATTAGAGAAAGGTCCATGCAAATCTAAATTACAGAGTAGAGATACATGACCTCAGGAACAAATGGCCTTCTGTAGCACTGTGGCAACAGCCAAATCGACAATGGTGAGTCTGCATGATGATATACTTAATAGAAGCTGCAAATACTGTTTTCAAGAAAGAGTTCACACTGTGAGAAAATAATGACAAACTATGCAGAAGCAAAGCACATACGGTACCTTAGCCAGGTGGTGGCACACACCTGCAATCCCAGTTCTTGGGAGTTAGAGGCAAGAGGGTCAGGAGCTCATGGCCAACTTCAGCTACATAGATATCCTGCCTGAAAAAAAACCACAAGAGCACCATGTTTTACANAGGGTAAGAGACCAAGTCTTAGGTAAACTAGTGTATGAGTGTATAGTTACTTGTGTGTATGTAATCTTAAAACAAATAATATGTTTTAAAAATATCTGTTTTTAGTGTATGTGTATGAGTGCTTACCTGCATGTGTATAAACATACCATGAACATGCCTGATGCCCATGGAAGCCAGAAGCAGGTGTTGGATCCCCTGAAACTAGAATTACAGACTACTGTGAACTACCAGGTGGGTGCTGGGGACTAAATTGGGGTCCACTACAAGAGCATCAAGTGCTCTAAGCCACTGAACTTTATTTGAGTCTGAGAGTAGCTCCTGTGGACAAGTGGATTATAAAAATGTTCCATAACATGGTAAGATTTGACAATGCCCCATAATGAAATANCTTGAAATTATAAAATACATTGTTAAACAAAGAACAAGTTAAACCGATAACAATCTGGAGGGCAGGCACAGGAGCTTCCACCTTTTGCGATGAAATTTACAGAGCCATATGGAGAGTTACAGGAAAGAAGATTGTGTGTATTCATGGAAAGTTATCTGGGAACTTGCAAGTTCCAAAGTGACATTGTGTGACATAGTATCCACCTCTATCAGTCCTATGACTTGGTGCTTTTCTGAGCATGATCCTTTGGTCTACAGAGGGTCAAGTAGATGCAGCCCTCCCCATCTTTCTCTGTCTTCTCCTGTAGTATGTTAATTTTTGCACCTTATCCCTCATTTGTTTTCTATTTTCTCATCTCACTGCAGCTCTTGAGGGCTCTATGAAGCTCATTGGACCCTGATATCCTATGAAATTTAAATTTGTTTCTTCGTAAGTCATCAGGTTTGATTTTAGATAGAAAAGTGTGTGTATAGGTAAAAGTTTAATCAGGTGAGTGTCAATTATTTGATGGAATGCAGCAGTAATATGTGTAAGAAATGAGGGGAGAAAAACATTATTGAGTTGTGAAATACAGTTATGCCTATGAGTCCTACCCCCAAATTCCTCTGGTTCCTACACTACTATGTTCTTTAGCCACGTGTCCTAGTTAATAAAGCTACCATAATGTACCATAAATTCTATATCTGCAGACAATAAATTACTTTCTCAACATTCAATGTTTAGCTTGTGGTGAAGTCCAGCTTTGTAGCTCATGGATGGTGTCATTCTGCTCATGCTCACAGAATAAAAAGGAAGACCTTAGGTCTCCTCATCCCCATTCAAGTGCACTTATCTCCACCCTTGCATCCTAATCATCTCCCAAAGACCTTGTGTGTGAATATGNTCACATTGGGTATTAAGATTTCAACATACATTTCATAGTAACAGACATAGAGACTCCACATGGTACAGGCTCAGCCGTGTAGCCACTTGTTTTGCTACACACACTGAAAAGGGAATTTCACAGCTCAAATGTCACATATACCACTTCAGCCATCATCAAAAACTGACAATCATGGAAGTGGAGACCATCTTTGTAATTTTTTTTTGTTTACATCATCTTGACAACTTAAATGTTTTCCCAATAGCACAATCATTTCAGAATTTTCATTTTTCTAAACATAGAGATTTGTTGTAGAGGATTAAGCATCTCTTCACCTTGGTTTCACTTCTTTTTTTCTGTTGTTTTATATATGTGGGTACATTGCATGTATCTAAGTACTATGTGAATACAGAGCCTGAGAAAGCCAGAAAAGGCATCAGCTCCCCCAGAAGTGGAGTTACAGACAGTTGTGAGCAGCCATGTGGATGTAAAGTCCTCTGAAGGAGCAGCCAGAACTCAAACACAGAGCCATCTCTCGAATCCCTTCACTCTTTTTAACCACTGGACCTGATCTAGATACTCAAACTTTTTTATTCCTCCAGAAATTCAAAAGATGAATTAGTGCCATTTATTAAAATAAGAGAAGCTGGTCTTAGAATAACAGAATATGCATAATTTTCCTGAAAAACAAATCTTGTGGAGCCAATGTCATTGCTTCTACCTATTTTCTGAATGATGCTTTCTCTACCAGGTATTTAGAGTACTATAGAAAAAAAATAAATAAATTTCAGAATTACTGCAAAGCTCAGCCTGTAATTATTCAAACTAATCAAGAAAAAGTATTTATAAATGAATACATTAAAAAACCCATATGCATAAATGCAGAAAAGCATGGACAAAGGGTACAAAGTTGGATATTTTAATTTCTTTAGAAAAAAAAAAGAAGCGCCCAACTGCTTTTAACCTTACTTCTCAATTGTTTCATCACTCAGGTAGGAACATAATAATGGTGTTTTAATATTTTAATAGCTTTGTTTCCACATCTCATTTCCCTCGGGCATAGGAACAAATTGGCACTCACCTTCAAGGAATGCTGAAGGAAGCCTTTAAAGACATAAAGGATAAAAAACAGATTGCAAAGTTACAGAGACAAATGAATGTGGGTTGTAATGATTTCTGTAAAAGGAATAAAAGTTTCATATACAAGCAAGACTTGAGCAGCCTATTTTCTTTGACTTCTCTTTTATGTATCTTGAACCCAGTTGGCTTCTGCAGGTTGCCATTGGACGTAGGACAACCCTCTATCATGGTAGATAGAGCCTTTGCTCTGAGAGTCATACCTGACCTTGGCTGGAAAGCAATACAGCCAGAATCTTCCCATTTGTCTCCATTCCAACCCAAGCCAAGAGCAGAGTCCTTAGCCATGTTCCATGAAAGAAAATATGGGAAGACAGGACACTTAACAGTTGCTAGACAGCTCTTGCCCTCTAAATTTGACCTTATCTTTTCTGAAAATAAATTGATGGGATTAGGTACCATGCTCTATTGTTCTCCGGCATTTACTCTCGCTGAGCACATGGGAAGCAAGGATAGGGGTGTGGAAGAGCANTAGGGAATAAACAGCAGATGTTTTTCCTCTAGTCTCTTACTTCAGCAGTGTCTATTTGGTGATCCCTCCCAGGTTCTGGTTTGTGTTCATGGTTTCAGCACCCATGAGACACCTCCCCCTGACACACACATTNTTGCTAGATCAAGATTAGATTTAACTGTAGCTTAAATAAAGCCATGATCCTTATTCCTATCATATTTCAAAATTCAGAAACTGTGCCCATGGTATAGATAATATTTGGTAATTTGACATAATTACATCCTAGAAATGAAGCCATTGGATAATACAGACCAGAGATATATAATTAAGGCAGCTTACTTTCATTTGATCCACATTTTTATCTAAACTTCAGTGAGTGTCTGTATGATTCAGTATTTTTGTTTTCTCCATTTTGAACATTCAGCGCATTTTGTAATTTGAAAACTATTCAGGTGAATCTCCTGAGCTGTATTGAGTTGCTGTAGGTAATTTATTGACANTAGTTCAGCGATTGTATATGGTAGCAAAGCAGGATGTGCAATGATAGTCTGACATGCTAAAAATAACTAACATTTGTTTAGTATTTTGCCAAGAATTATCTTACATGACTGATAATGGAACTGTTAAACATGCTTTATTATAACTCTCATTTTACGGATGAGGAAACCCGAGTTCAAGAAGCCTCTGATTTTTTTCAAAATCATTCAGCTAAGAATAAGTCAGATAGATGCTAGAGAGAAATTCACAGAGCCTAGGACACCTTAAATGTAGCAATAAGCATTTTAAAACACCCATTGCAGTCAGATAGATCCAAGCCAGCAGAATGGGGCCAGGACAAGGAACTGATGGGGGAAAAAAGTTGACAAAGGAGTACTTTCAAAGAATCTTGGTAGTCTTGTTCCTAGGACTTAGTTTATCCATGCTACTGTCTAATTTTAAAAAAGGAACCAGAAAAAGTAAGACACAGAATACATACTTAAGATTTCTTCACAGTAGACATGGGATACATACTTGGCTTTATATTATCTTCACAGTAGATAAGTGTGAAAGGATNAGGATGGAACTCAAATTGTTTTCTGGTACCTTTACAGAGCAGAAAAATGATTTTGGTTACTATACTAAGGAGGTGGAGTCAGATGCATCTTTGGGGTTCNCTAGCCAAGTCAAGTCTATTCTGCTATCTCCAGGCCAATGAAAGACCTTATCTTTGAAAAGGGGGGCAGGTATCTTCATGATAAACAACACCTGAAGTTGACTTTTGGCTCTGGACAATCACATACCTATCACATATGANTGAAAGAAAAAGAGAAATGTAAATATCTGTTAGGATACATCATGTTTTATCACATTTCATTTGAGAACAGGAGTTCTCTGAGTCCATGTGAATATAATGGGATAAATAAATCAAGGAAATATTGTTATTGGCTTTACAGTCATTTGCCAGCAACAGCTCTGTAAGTTAAGCATGACTATGATTTTGTTGAACAGGTAACTGTGTTTGACATACAGTACAAGGAGAATTCTTAAGTCTGTGAGTTCTCTTTTGATAAAGATGTTACTTGTAGTAACTGGGCTCTTAACTAAGGAAATTCATGTGCTCTAGCAGTGGTGATGCACTCATTTAAGCTTAGCACTCAGGAGGAGAGACAGGCAGATCTTTGAGTTCAAAGCCAACCTGGTCTACAGGACAACCAGGGCTATACAGATAAACCCTGGGTCTAAGGAAATTCATGTGCTCTAGCAGTGGTGATGCACTCATTTAAGCTTAGCACTCAGGAGGAGAGACAGGCAGATCTTTGAGTTCAAAGCCAGCCTGGTCTACAGGACAACCAGGACTATACAGAGAAACCCTGTCTAGAAAAGCCAAAAAAGAAAGAAAAAGATTCTTGGGGGTGGGGGGGTGGGGGATCCTCATTTCTTCAGGGGATTCATCTGCTTGAGCGGCTATACTNTAAAAAAAAAAAAAAGGAAATTCAAGTATTCCTTTACTGATAGGACTTTTGGTCTTTGAGAAAAACACATCAGTAGTTTCTCTTTATTTAAAAGAGCATAGTCCAGTACTGAACAAGATTCTCTCCCTGGCAACAAGCTTATGTTACCATGTAACCAGGAGCAGTGGGAAATATTGAAGCTCTTCTTATAGAATGGTAGATTACTTTGATTCAATAATTTTTTCCTCACTCTGTTGCTGTGGCTTACATTAATATGCAGAAACGCAGACATATTTGAAGTCTGTGGGTAATCCTCTTCTCTTGTCTCTCTGCAAATGTAGCAGTTTTCTTGCTGTTATATTTGTTATTTATATCAGTGAGAATCTGGAAGAGGTAGGCAACAGGAAAGATGCCTAAGTGAACCCTACTTTTGAAAGCAATGCCCTCCCCAGGGCTTTACTATTAGAATCCCCAGACACAGCAGAGAGGACCATTCATCTACATAACAAGTACAGAGACTTTTGGAAATTCTTGAATGTATTTAGGTACATGTTGATTCCTTCATTGGTACTAGAAATCAAGTTAGTTCTAACATTTGGACCTGGATATATTCTAGTTAGTTGAATCAGTAGTATGTTGAGAGAATACCAGCCATGGAGGCTTATGATAACTCATCTATTTCCTATTCCTCTTTTTAAGATTTATTTTTCAAAATACCATTAATAATTTAAAAAATAATTATTATTATTATCATTAGATTTCAATATATAATGAGACCTTGAGAAATATTGAATATTTGGATCTGAATGGCTTAGGTAGTGATTTGTAGATCAAAGCTGCACACTGTAGCCGAAGCTCTGATCTCAAACACATAACAATTTTTCCTTAGCTTCCCAAATTCTGGGACTACAGTCATGAGGCCCCCAGATGCTATGAAGGGGGTCTATTTTATAGTAAGATATAGAAGTTGGAAAATAATTATGTGCTGTAAGTTTATGTGTGATATGNAAAGCAGAAGTACCCTCAGGGTGTGGTAGCATGCTGGTCTGAAGATTTGAGATCCTGCCTAGACACAGCTGAACTCACAATGAGGTTCTGAGAAGAGGAGTAGGAAGTTCATAGGGATGTGCTCTCAGCATGCTGTGTATCAGTAGGAGGGAGAAGATTTTCCCATTAGGAAGAGCTTAGGAAGTAATCATAGTAATCACAGTGGTGAATATCAGAATGAGTAACTAGTCAGAATATCTAAAATCTTGCATTAGAATGTGAAGGGCAGTCAGAACAATGTGTCCACCACTAAAGGAAGCATAGGATCTCCAAATCTGAACAGCTCGAAGAACAGGTCTATCATACATTTAAGTAAGTGACATGGAAGGAAAACATAGTTACACATAAAAATAATTTCAAGTATTTTATGAACATAATTAAACAGAGCTACTTTGATATTCCAATACATCAAAATATATATTTAAATAACTTCCTAAAAATTAAAATGACAGACATGAGTCTGAGTTGTAGTTTCCAGGGAAGACTTGCTGACATCAAACAGTTCTACTCTGTCATCTCAGTGCCTGACAGTAATCTGATCCATTGTTTCTTGGTGATGCTCTATATTCCCCATGATTAAGATTTATCTTTAAGGCCAANGGACTCTCACTATGTGAATATTAATGGCTATGTTGCCTTGTTAACTTATTTTTTACCAAGTTACCTTTGACTTTTAATAATCGCTAATAGTGAAAACAATGGCCATATATGCTACAGATATACAGAGTTTTTTGCGACCTTCACCCAGGAAATAAGAATGAGATGAACTAAAGAACTTCCTATGTACAGAGGAAAAAGGTCATGCTTTCTGCATGAGTTGAAGAATAATTTTTCCAGCTAAAGTATGTTTAATGCTGGAGAAGATTCAAACATAGCCTGGAGGAACAGAAAAGTAAGAGTGCAAAGGTAATTATTCTAAGATTTAACTGGATTTTGTTTTCTAGAAAAGTAATAAAATGACCCAGGATCAGGCAGCAGTCGACACAGGGACACACAACATATCAAGGTCCTGAGAAAAAGTGACTGAGTTCTTAGCTCTAAATGAGACATCTGTATTAACACCCTTTCTCCTGCCAAGGCTCAGGGAATATTGAGGAAGGGAGATGGAAAGAGGGGAAGACTTAGAGGATGGGGACTTACACAGCACAGGATACTTGCCCAAAAGATGTGCCACCCACACTTCTTACATCAATTAACAATCAGGACAATACTTCACAAACATGTCTGTTGAGCAATCTGATCTAAGAAATACCTCAACTGAGATTCCTTTTATGATGTAGCATTTATGTATTTTGGACATGAAATGATAAGCAGTTGATCATGTGGCTATCTGGACAGTGTCCACGGGGCAGAGGATAAACAGGGAAATGTCCTGAGAAGGAAACAGGATGTTTATTTTCTGAGAAAATCAGGGATGCTTGTGTATCCAGATCATAGAGATGAAGTGATTGGTACAAACTGAAGCCGGTAGATAAATGATTGTCAGTCTTTATAATGCTTTGTTAAGCATGGCAAAGATATCAGTTTTTTGCCATGGGTGAGTAGGGAATCACTGGGAGGTGTTAAACAGATCAAAAATATGATATGAGGTTTTTAAGAGCAGGGTCTGCCATGTTGACTAGAATAAGTACAGTATGATCAGTTAGTGAGACGTCTAATCAAAATTTCTTTAATTTGTGTCAAAGTAATAGGAATGGAGATGCAAGACATGATTGGATTCTGAATGTTTTCTGATACTAGAGCCAAAGCCATTTGCCTTAGGGAACTAAGGAGTTAAAATAGGCAACTGTCTGTGAGCTGGCTGGCTGGCTTCAGACTATATTAATGAATGGAACCATCTTCATGTCTAGCATCTCCTGGCTCCTGAATTCGTGTATTCTGTCTATGGAAGGACAATATAATACCTCTTTAAAATGTGTGTACTCCATAGTGTAAGAGATATGTTCATTTTTCATGGGATATTTCTCCTTTCTGGAGCTATAACAGTGTTGGTAGATAATCCACCTTTATTAGCCTCTGTGATCCTCACAGGCAGGGGATATTAGTGAAGCTGTCAACGATGTGTCTATGAGCCCAGTGATGTGCTTCTGTGGTAAAGAGAATTCTTTGAATAGAATTCACGTGATGGGGAATGTTCTGTGAGTTTGTTGATATGGCACTGAGCACAGTGAAGTCAAATCTGCTTCAAGCATGAGTGGATATTTCAGGAGGGAGAATATTCTGATACAATCAAACTCCAATCAGAAAACTGGCTGGCTCTTAGGTTGTAGTGCCAGTTGAGCAAGAGCTGAGTTTTACTGCAGGCAGTGGGAACCCTAAGCAGTCATGAGATTCAGGCCAGCCTTGGTGAGGGGACATCATGTTGAACTCAGTGTGTGACTTNCAACTTTGTCAATTGTGACTTCATTTTTCATGGGTGCATTTAAGCCAACACTGGAGTGACTGGGGATAGAGAGTAATTAATATCCACAGAGGTACTGTGTCATCATGTCCATTTGTAAAGTTGCTCATGCAGTGTCTTTGGTAGATTTCCAGTGGGATGAAAACATCCTCCTCCTCTTATTCTGAGATACCTCTGCATAGCTCAGACTCCCTTTGCACAAAGACATATTTAAATCTATGTGTGTTAGCATCTGTTTAAATCTACTATGGAATAACCTCTGAAAAAATGGCTATTTATTTTAACTTTTTAGTTAACATCCTAGTTTTATTTCCATTGCTATGATAAAATATACCGACAAAAAGCTGCTTATGGCAGAAAGGGGTTTATTGATAATTGAAATTCCAGGTTGAAGTCCATCACTGGAGAGAAGCCAAGGAAGAAACTTGGTACAACTAGTCCAATCACATCCATTAGTCAAGAGTAGAGAGAAATGATGTCATGCATTCTTGTTTGTTTGTGTGTATATTGATTCCCCCACTCTTCTACAATTAAGGAGCCTCTGCCTAGAGAATAACATCATCCACAGCAGGCTGGCTGTTTCCCACAACATTAACATAAAATAATCTCTCATAGANNTGTCCACAGGCCAACTAGTTCTAGACAGTCTTTCATTGAGAGTCTCTTCCCTGGTTGTGTCCACTTGAAAAAGTTAATCATCAAAGTTACCTTTTCACTGTTTTTATCTTTTAATCATTTTTATATTTTACCTACTATTCATCATTCTAGTAGAAAAGTCTTGTGAAAAACACTTGGATACAGATTTATGAGTACTTTCCTCAAAGGATCCATACCTTCAAGGTAGGTCTATAAATTGACTTAAGACAAACAACTACCTGATTCTCCACCGTGATTATTCAAGTCAGATTTTCTGTTACCAGACCTTAAGGTTTGGCTGTTCTATTGATAAAGCAATATGTGTGTGGGTTTATTAGTTACTTGCCCTGTTACTGCGATAAAATGCTCCAGCAAAAACAACTTAAGGAATGAAAGGTTTAGTATGGCTTGTAGTGGCAGGTGATAGTCTGTCATGATGGGTAAGGCATGGCAAAAGAAGCTTGAGGGAGTAGCTGGCCACACTGAATCTGTAATCAGAATGCAGAGAATAATGAATGCTCATACTCTGCTCACTTACTCATTCTTCTTCTGTCTGAGTCCTAAGCCTATGGAATGGTGTCAACAACATTCAGGATGGTTCTTCCCACCTCATTCATCTAACACAGAAAATCTCTTACAGACAAGCCCCAAAACTTGTTTCCATTGTGGTGGTAGATACTAANTCTCATCAAATTGCCAAAGAGATTAACTGTTACAGTCTAAAGAGTCCATGATCAGTTAGCTGCCACAAAGACATTTGGATTACTGTTATGTCATTGATCCCTTTTCATGTACATGAGCTCAGTCCATGAAAGGCACAAAGGTACAAATGACAAGCTTGTCTCTTGTGCTTAGCTTATGTCATGCTATAGCCTCTGATATAAAGAGATGGTGTCATGGAACTCATCCCAGTCATGGTAACTTGTGACCATACCTGACTTGTTGAAAATTTACATTTTGAGGTACTTGGGAAGCTGCTGGCCATTGACTGTTGCTCACCACAGTTTTATAAAGGAGCCTGGCCAGATTACAGCTCACAGAAACCAAAACAAGGCTTCTATATAAATTTCCTTCCAACATTCTTTCTACTGACAAGTGAAGTTGAGCTAGTTGCTAATAAAAATACTTAGAGGATCCAAATCCTTACTGAAGATGAAAGGATTTGGAGTCCT
>LZPO01097519.1:16464-36526 GCA_001675575.1 Neotoma lepida
TAGAAGATTGCAAATAGATCCATATCTGTCTCCATGTACAAAACTCAAGTCCAAGTGGATCAAAGACCTCAACATAAATCCAGCTACACTCAACTTGATAGAAGAGAAAGTAGGAAGGAATCTTATTATATTTTTATTGCATTATTATCACTCAGAAGGCTGTTTGTTTTCTAATGAGAGACAGAAAGAGTGGATCTGTATTGGAGAGAAGGTGAGGAGGAAATGGAAGAAGTAAAGGGAGAGGAAACTGTAATCTAGATATGTTAAGAGAGGAAAAAAGGCTATTTTCAATAACATGGAAAAGGAAATTCGGGGACTATAGCAATCTTGGTTAAATTTTTATTTCTCTTTTATTTCACTGTTTTTGTGCCCATCACCTGCTGTTTTGTTACTGTAAGTCTGTAGTTTAGTTTGAAGTAGCCTATTATGATTACTCTATATGCTTGGTATTGATTTGGCTCTTTGTAGTCAAGTGTATCTTTTTCTTTCTTCCTTCCTTCAATATGTATGTGTATGAGGTTCACAGACATGAAGAGTCCTGAATTTAATGTCAAGTCCATCACTTTCCATTTTACTTATTGTAACAAGGTCTCTCAATTGAATCCAGAGCTCAACAATAGCTAGTCTGGCTACCCCACATACCCTGGGATCTCCTGTCTTTGCTTCCTGAGTACTTGGATTACAGATGTCTACTATGCCTGCCCAGCTTCTGGGGATCATACCTCAAGCCTTCAAGTTTATGCATCAAGCACATTGTCNACTAAGCCATCTCTATATCCTCATTCATATTTCTATATGAATTTTAATAATGATCTCTTATTTATGCAAAGAATATATTTTGAATTTTTTATGCCAAAGTAGGAACACTCCCAGAAGGTTAAAATTTAGCCTTTGCAGCTACATGTCTGGCATGTGGAGATCATAATGGCATCATCACTATGATGGCTTCTTCCTGCTATTCCACACAGCTCACATGGCTTCTACTTGTGCATTTTAGACCCCCATGGGTGCTCTGAAATTTCTAACTTCTATCCAATATCTGAAAAGTCCCAAAAATGGAAAAGAGTGTGTGCAAGCTACAGACATTGAAAATTACTCAATTCAATGTCCCTATATAAATTTTCCATGGAATAATAGCCAGAAACTGTAGCTTATGAGAGTATTTTCTATACAAAATGAAAAATTTCTGTTCTGAAAGTCTTAAACATTTTCTCTTCTGTATGTCTAAGAGTTTATTTCAAACAAATGCTAATCCATAAGAATTAAGGCTCTTGATTAATATAATCATTGCACTGTAATTTTATGTAATTTTATGTAATATGTAATTTTATGTCTGCATTTGGAAGAAATTGTCCTTTCCTTAAAAGTATCAGACAAAATGGCATATATATGTATTTATGTATGAATGTTTGTACATATGTATGTATACAAAAACATATCAACATATGCAAAGAAAGATTTTCCTCAGAGGTTGGCTGATGATGAATTTCCATGCTCAATTAAGACTGTCCACAATGTCTTTAGGAGACTTGTCTATAGCCCATGATCTGTCTGAATATTCTCCTTATTGCCATCTTCATTTCTTGATTTCTCAATGTGTAGATCACAGGGTTCAAAAAAGGAGTAACGACTGCATCAAATAGGGCCAGAAACTTATCCAGGTGTGTAGACGAAGAGGGCCATGTGTAGAAAAATATGGCTGGACCAAAGAATAAGATCACTACAGTCACATGAGCTGAAAGTGTAGACAGAGCCTTGGAGGAGCCACTTGAAGAGTGTTTCAGAACAGTAAATATGATGACAATATAGGAAATGACCAATATGAAGAAAGTACCCACAGACATAAATCCACTATTGATTGAGACCAGTAATTCCATTCTATATGTGTCCCTGCAAGCAAGTTTGATAAATTGAGGAAGGTCACAGTAGAAACTGTCCAATATATTGGGACCACAGAAAGGTAAATTTACTATGAAAGCCAGTTGTATCACAGAGTGCATAAGGCCAACTACCAAGGCAGTAATTAAAAAGAAGATGCACATCTTGGGGCTCATCATGTTCAGATAGTGGAGAGGCTTACATATGGCCACATATCTATCAAAGGCCATGGCTATGAGCAGCACCATCTCCACACCACCAATGGCATGGATGAAGAAGATTTGAATAACGCAACCTCTAAAGGAGATGGCTTTGTGTTTTTTGAATAAGTCATAAATCATCTTAGGTGAAGTGGCAGAAGAAATACCTACATCAGTGAAGGAGAGGATGGACAAAAGAAAGTACATAGGAGAATGTAAGTGATGGTCAGAAGCCACAGTGAAAATTATGAGGCAATTTCCCATCATGCTTGCCATGTACAACATTGAGGAGAACACAAAGAGCAGCAGTTGCATATCCCAGGAGTTGGTGAGTCCCAGAAACACAAACTCTGATGACACAGAATGATTTACTCTTTCCATTCACTTTGTTGTCATTACTACCTAAAGAGGAATCAGGAGAAGCTGTAAATTAGGATAGTTATAGTAATAGACTAGAAGGAAAAATCTGAAATGTGTGAAATCCTATTTGTACTTTAATGTCATGATCAACCTAAAGACAAACAGATATCTGAACAAGTACTGAACATGACTAATTAACAGAGAGGTGTAAATTTCATTCACACTGAAACATCACTCCACACTTCTTGAAAGTAGTATTATCAAAAAGTCTAAATATAACAAGTTTGATGACTACTTTTCTCCACCACTAGTATGCATAACAACCTTTAGCACTATGAAAGCTAACCAATAAGGATGATGTTTCCATGTGAATATTAGGCTGATTTTTCCAAGTTGAAACAGGGCTAAGAACTAGTGACTAGAAAGTCACAGGTTTGAGGGGATAATCTACTATTACTCGTTAAACTGACATAGCATTAAACAGACTCCTAATAGCTTACTGTTGTACTCATAGATTAAAGCATCTCTCAACCCTCATCAGAGATGCTAAGTTTTACAGTAAATGACAATTGACAAAGAGACTGACTAAGGTAAAGAGAAGAAGAGATTGGAGAATTCTCAGTCTTAAAAAAGATCTCTGTATCATACCCCTCCTCCTAAAGCTCAAGAATTATTGCAGAAGAGGGGGCAGAACAATTTTAAAATCTAGAAGTGATGAACAAGAAAACTGTGTTTTCCTGACATAGAAGGGCAGTTGCACAAATGCACTAACATTCACAAAGGTTGTGAGTTGTGAGTTGCACAAGACCTGCAAAAGTTCAAGCCACACAAAACCTCAACATAGAAAAAACAAGTGGTCGTGAAGTCCCATGCCTAGCTGAGGAGCTATTGGCGATGATAGCTGCTGGGAGAAGGAAAGAAGAAAATAATAGACAAAAGCAAAAGGAAAAAGAAATAGAACTTGGGATCTAGCAACATTCCTTTTGGGGATATGTATATAGTGGAAATTAAATAAGTATAATGAATAATTATCTTTCAATTTTCATTTCAATATAATTTACAAGAAACCAGTATATAAAATAACCTGTTTGCATTAATTTAATAATGATAACACACATACACACACACACACACACACACACACACACACACACACGCGCGCGCGCGCGCGCATGCATTGGAATATTCCTCAACATTTAAAAAGGGAATTCTGTGTTTTGTAATAACGTTAATGAACCTGGAAGTCATTGTGCTAAGGGAACTAAGGAGAGAGAAAGAAAAATACTGAAGATCTCACTGAAATGTGGAATCTGAAGTCACAGTCATAGAAGCAGAGAACACAATGGTAGGCCATGCAATGAACAAGATGGATTGTGGAGATAGAATAAGAAGATGTTGGTCAAGAGTTATGAACAGTGAGATTGGATCATTAGTTTGGGAAGATTAGTTATGCATCATGCTAACTATAGTTAATCACATGATGTTTCATTCTGGAGAAAAACTAAGAATAGAACTTCAAATTATCTTACCCCCAATAAGCATATGAGGTGATGCATACGTTAACTAGCCTGATTTAATTGTTTCATTTTGTAAATATTTACTGAAATGTCACATAATATGTACATATAATATTTGTTAATTAAAACTTACTAAAATGGAAAGAGGAAAAAAACAATATGCCTACAGATTTTGAAAAGGTGACCACACAGTGAAGGAGGTGGTTGTTATGTCTGATGGCTCTGTTCTACATAATGCTTCTGAATTTGACATCACACTTCTTTCCTAAAATAATACAGCAATGCTTCTTATGAGATAGAACATGGGCCACAGAGCAGTGTAAGTCAGTGAACTGTCACTTCCCAGTTTTTATTATGTTAGACACAGAAATGGTAGGTATTTAGAAATTTATCCAGCAATTTGACACTGGCAAATTCAGGTGTCTAGATTTGCATTCTAACAAAGTGCTAGTCCATAAAGCACTAGGAGTTGGTGATATCACTGCCCTGGATTATTCAGTCCATAGTCTGAAAGCTCAAAGATCTGAAAAGTACCATGATGTCATAGAAAGTATTTCGTTCAACCTTTAAAAAAGGGTTTATCACACTATATTGCAGATCCATGTGAATTCGGTGAAGCAATGTGACAGAATAAACAGTATATGATCATTGGGCCCAAATTACCAAGATTACTGACCCTGGAGCCTCAGATTACCTGTCAAATACATTTAAAGTAGTTGAATTTTCTCTTAAGATTTAGGGCAAAACAACTAAAACATAACAATGTATTCATTGTGTGTATATTTTTTATACTAAATATTAATTAACATTAATATTTCTTTCTTTAACCTTGGATAGCACCCAGCACATTTGAAAAAATAATGAATAAAAAGAAATATTATCAATAAGAATAGGACATCAAAGCTACAAATCAAATATGCATACTTCAAAATGTATTTCAATGATAGATTATACTATTCATATTGTTTTAGTGGTAAAAATATAAACATTCAATTATAAATTTAAAATATTTACACTCATGGAACACTGTTTCATATAATAATAATAGTGCCTACTACTGATTTAATTCATTGGTAAAGTTCCCATAAACTAGACACCAACTCCATAAAGGGAAGGACTGAGCATACACTCCTATCAGAGAATCTCAAAGCAAGGAATTACAACAGATNTAATATATGAACAAATAAATATTTGCTGAAGAATAGAAGAAGATGCATTTGAATTATTAAATGCCACATGAAAATATACAGGAATGTAAAACTAAAGAATAGAGGTTAAGAGACTGGGCAGAGTTCAGAAGTGACAGAAAATATGAGATGAAAAAAATGGAAGGAGAATTGGGTAAAGGAAGAGAGGAGAAAAGGAAAAAACTTGAAGAAAGTAAAATATGAAAAGAGTTANATAGTTTCAAACATATAGAACCATGAGAAGAAAAGGGAATGTATTACATTTACACTAAATAATTTATGAAATATTATTTGCAATGTTTTTGTTCCATATTTACAGAAATGAAAATCTATACTATATCCCCAAGTATTTCTCAAGTGCTAAAGTTCTTGGAACTATTTCTGTCTGAATATTTGTCAGTTGAGACTTTATCTGTCTTTCACATTGCCAATCCCTGTTATCTAAACAAGAATTAGGATATTTTTTAAAAGAGCTTGAAGTTAGAGTGACATGTAAGTCTGGAAAATATTCAAATATCCAAAACTATAGAAACTGATCAAGTTTGACATTAAATATTTAAAACCATTAGGCAAAGTCAAATTCCAAATCACAGTTAAGAGGAAAAGTCTTTAAAAGTTTTCTAGATGCAGATGCCAAGGTAGTGTTACTAAGACTTTTCCTTGTGTTGTAGGTTTGTTTTTCTTGATTTACACTGATTTCAGGGATCTTCCTAAACATGTGTGTTTAGGAAGGGTGAATTTGATGACTATTTCCAAATAAAGGTTTGAATTAAATGGATAGACACCAACAAGGTTTTTTAGTGGTCATGTGGACAATCATCCATCCTCTCCATTGTCCTCCTCTGTACACAAGCACTCTGCAAGTTCATTACCTTCCTAACTCAAATGTTTTGTATTTTTAGCTTCCAAATGATCACGAACCTTCTTTATACATAAGCAAAACCGTGTCTCTCCATTTTAATTCAAAAACACCTTTATTTTTACTTATTATGGTAAATATAAATAATTGTATATCACTTAAAATATTTAGGCATATGCATAAAAAGTTACCCAAAAGCTTAAAGAAACCCAGTCCTTGTAACAATAATTTCTTTATTACTCCAACTCTTTTTCTCATCCTCTATCATAACTAGAAAAATGCTAATTTGTCAAAACTTACAACTCCTCCTTATCCTACTAACAACTCAAAAATAAAATTTATAAAAAATAGTAATTATGAATAAAACAAGAAACATAATTCCAGATCTTGGAAATTTTATATATGGTTTTGAAATTGTCCATATCTTATTTCACAGTGAAATTACATTAAGAAGTACTTTTTCAATGTTGATTCTTTTGATTTCCAAGTCAAATTTTATTTCTGCTCATGTGTCTATAATGTTTTCCTTGAGCACATTTTATAAGTTCCTAGGAAATTTGATTCTATTTGACAAGACAATCAGTTTGTACCAATCACTTTTACAAGCTAATGAATAAAAAAAATGATCTTTATGACTTTTAGTTTTATATATCATTAAATTTTTGCTTATTTATCAAGTGGTAGAAGTTAAAATTATTTAGGTAATCATCAAAGAACAGAATAATTAGCTGTAATCTGTGATTAATCCAAAACATTATAAAGTTGTTTGCAGTTTCCAGTGTTTTCATAGTTCCCCAGATATAGTGTTTCTATCTGAAAAAATCTGTTATCCTTTCCAAATATGACATTAACTACTTTTACAATGATTCTCCTATGATGCTCAATTCCTTTTCTTGGATGCTATCTGCTCTGGTATGGCTCCTCATGAACTTTATGACATGACCATGTTCACAGTAATTCCAACAACAGCATTGTGTGTATAAAAAATAAAAACCACTCTTTTATATTTACAGTTCTCTATATCTATCCATTTTTACCTGCATGAAAAGAACAGCATCTTTAGAAACTCAGATGTCCTGTGCTTTCCTAACATAAAGTGTCTAATAATATCCTGCCATAGGAAAATATGAAACTAGTTATACATATCTCAAGAGGCCGATGACCAAGAAATACTGCAAACATGTAGTTTAGAAGTAGCTTGTGGCTCAGGGACATTTTCTCTAGAGAACCATTTGTTTTGGNCAGTGAAATTGAAAGATTTTGAAATTCATATTATGATGCTAAGGAGAAAGAGGGAAACAGAAATGGAATTATTGTAGCATTGCTATGCTACTTAAAAAAATAATTGATCCTATATTGTGATTAAACTCTGACCATAAGTAAATATTAATTCATAAATTAATAATAAACAATCAGGCAACTCTAAAATGTGTACTAAAAATAGTATAATTTGAGAGGCAAAGTCTATCATTAAATATTCATTTTAAATAAAGGAACAGCAGACATAGATTTTTCTACAAAGTCTATTTCAGTGAATAACATGAATGAGGTTACTAAAACATCTATCCAATTTTTTAAAAGGGGGCTGGAGAGATTGCTTAATGGTAAAGAGCACTTGTTCTTGAAGATACCCCACATGGCTGTTCATAACCTTCCATAACTCCAGTTCCAGTAGATCTGACATCCTCTTCTGACCTCCATGGGCACCAGACACACACATGGTACACAGATATGTATGTAACCAAAACACTCGTACATATAAAATAAATGTTTTTAATTAAAATTAAGAAATTATAAAATTCTCATACATTCAAACTTCTTGAAGTCACTAATAACAAAGTTCAAACTCTATAAATACAACCACAAAGTGCTGCTGGCATAAAGCTGATAGTACAGCAGTGCACAGCAACTGCTATGCATATAAATGTAAACAAATATGGACAAATGGGTACTTCAGTACATACTCATCATAATAAGATTTGAGAAAAATGGATCAAGACAGGAATCAAGAAAGAAATCAAGAATTTTCTAAAACTGAATGAATAGACAAAAAAAAACGAACTTATGGGACACAAGGCTGATCTAAAAGACAAGTTTATAGCATTAAGTGCTTACCTTAAAAGTGCCCCCTACAGCAATCGGGAGGGGCTGCCCCTTGCCTGGGCAAAACAGTAAAGCTGAGTATGAGTTTGGGTGATCCAAACTTGAGGACCTATGAGCAGAACTGGCCCCACTGCTTGCTGCAGGCTGCATTGGGTGAGCTAGTCAAGGCAGTGATGGAGAGTGTGCCTGTGTAGTGACCGGGAGGAAAAGTTGGCAGACTGACCAACCCAGGCCCAGAATCAGGGGTATGAGTTGGCCCACCTCAACATCCAACCCATCTATAAACTGTTGGAGCATGTGAAGGGAACAAACCTGCAAACCCAAAGCAGCAGGATCTCTACAACACAGGACAGCAACAGAGACCTCTAGCCAGACCANTAACTCGTGGCAATGAACATTTGCAAGTAAAGATGAATGGACTAAGGGGTAAACTGTGTGACTGAATGGGCCACACTACAGCTTCTACAAGGTTCTTCTCTCTCTTTTTATTTTTTGTTTTTGTTTTGTTTCTTTGTTCTGTTTGATTTTTGGTTTTTCTTTTAAATTTGGTTTTGTTTTGGGGAGAGTTTGCAAGGGTAGAGGGTGGATGCAAGAGGAAGGGGAGATAAGTGGGATCCGAATGCATGATATGAAATCCACAAAGAATCAATAAACGTTTTTTAAAAATTGGAGAGATCTCATACTAGCAATTTAACAACACACCTGAAAGCTCTAGAAAAAAGGAGCAATCATACCCAAAATGAGTAGATGGCAATAAATAATCTAAAATCAACAGAATAGAAAAAACAAATAAACAAAAATACAAAGAATCAATGAAACAACGGGTTAGCTCTTTGGAAAAATCAACAAGATAGACAAACCCTTATCCAAATTAACTAATAGACAGAGATAGAAGGTGAAGAGGAGGAAATAACAACAGACACTGAGGAAATCTAGAGAATCTTAAAAACTTGTATCCTGGAGAAAGCAAATGGGGGGAGGGGGAGGCAAGTCTTATGGGAAGATGCTTTTAAAAACTGGACTCATGAAACTGGAAAGAAAGATGATGGAACAGAGCCACGTGTGGTGAACGATGAATCTGTAGCCTTGGCTGCTGTGTTTCAGCCAGCAGGCTGCAAGCACAAAAGTCTTGCTGGATGAGCCGTGGGGATGCTGACACCAAGGACAGGATGGTGTGCAGTGGCCTGGAGGTCCTGCAGGAGCTCCATGTCATTACTGAATAGGGCCAGTCCTAGGTGCCCTGTCTGACTGGCCACAAACATGGAGCCACTATGGTGGTAGCCCATCCTGCTGGGAGGTGGAATAAGCAGGATAGAGGTGCTGCCCAGCAGGCTACAAGCATAAAAATCAAGCCCTGGAGCAAGCCTCCAGGTAGCAGTCACGGGGAGGTCTGTGGCAGCCAGAAGCTTGCACAGAACCTGCCCCCAGATGCCCTGCCTAGCCGCAACATCACCCTGACTCTGGGTAACAGCAGGCTATCCAAAGACAAGTCTCAGCAATGGTCCAGTATTTACGGTGCTTCATAAATGAGAAGCCTTAAACCAGACCAATGACACTTTGCAATGAATATTGTTTGGGAATATATATATATATATGGATATATATAATATATATATATATATATATATATAGTGTGTGTGTGTGTGTGTGTATGACACATTGCAGTTTCCAGTGCCACTACGATAAATAAATCAGCGATGGAGAAGTGGGAAAGATGGAGGAATGGAACAGTGAGTGCACAATGGAGATGCAACAGCGGTGACAGGCTTGAGAGAAGGCTTCAGTGGACAGGAAAGCCTGTCATTGCCAAGTGGGATTAATAGGGTAATGTGCAACAACCTGGAGCATGTGCAGACTAAGCCCCTGAACACACTACCCAGCCATAGTATCAACCTGGTTCTGAACAACAGATGTCCAAGATAAAATTTTCTGGATTGGACCTTCTCGAAAGATCTCTATGGTCCATGCTTCCCCTGGAGACCACATTGGTATCTCTGGTCCATTGCCCCAGGCTGTCTTGAAAGAAGCCAGAGGTTCATGTGGAAGTCCATCATCCTGCAATGTGGAGGGAAGGGGATGTTGATGTCTATAACCCATGTTACCACTGAAAGCCATGCTGATGTTTGTTGTCTGTGTTGCTGCCTGACGCCATGTTGATGTCTGTGGGCCATGCTGCCACAGGGGACCATGTGTGGGTCCATGATCCTACTGTGGCCAGAGACTCTGTTGATGTCCATGGCCCATGTTACCACCAAAGGCTACTCAGATGTCCATAGTCTTTGCTGACACCTGAAGCCAAGTTGATATCCACTGGCTATGCAACTGCCGAGGGCCTAGTTGATGTGAGTGGCCTGTTCTACCACCTAAGATGATATAGATGTCCTTGGTCTGTGCTGTCACCAGAAACCATATGCAAGTCCATGATCTATGCTACCACTGACTGCAAAGGGCAAAGAAGCTACTTTTGCAGTAGTATTGATGATTACAGACTCACAGTTAAGAAAGAGAAACATAGACAGCTTCTATGACAGCCCCTACCCTCACTCCATTCCACAAAAAAAAAAAAAAGTTACAGCCTCAACAGAAAGCCCTCAAAGAGAACTCTTGAAAATTGTGATAAGGATGTTGAAGTGTAGCTCTCCACAATTGATGGCTTCTGGCAGGGTTATGGGTGGGGAAGGACTCAGTTTTCTTTAGGGGCTGGCCACTAGAAGTTTGACCATGCTCCAGTGATTATATGGGCAACACAAATTGGACTTCTCTCTTCTACCTGTTTTTTGGAGGGGTCAGGGAGATCACAAGCATGGGGGTTGCAGGCCTGGGAGGTCTGTAAGGTGGATATGATTGGAGTGTATGATATGAAATTCCTGAATAATCAATAAAAATATTATGTAATAAATATCTGTATTCCACCAAATTGGAAAATCTAAAAGAAATGGATAATTTTCTTTATAGATACCACTTACCAATATTAAATCAAGATCAGAGAAGCAATGTAAAAAGACCTATAACCCCTAGTAAAATAGAAGCAGTCATTAAAAGTCTCCCAAGCAGAAAATCCCAGGCCCAGATGGATTCAGCACGGAATACTATCAGACTTTCATTTTTATTTTTTTGCTTTTGGTCATGGTGTTTTATCACAACAGTAGAAACCTAGTAAGACAAACNTGAAGCTGCAGAGATTGTTCTATGATTTGAATTTATCCTTGATGTTTAATACTCAAAAGCATGAGTATTATAAAAGAAAGAAGAATGTCTAAGGGTCATCAGAAAGGTATAGAGAATTAAAACTTATTCTAACACTTGCAGATTATGTATAAAAGACATTTGATAGGTCCTTTAAAAAATTGACTATCAGACTTTTAAAGAAGAGTTAATGCCAATACTCCTTAAACTATTCCGTGAAATAGAAACAGAAGGAACATTGCCTAACACATTTACAAACAGTTAACCCTGATAACTAAATCACTCAAATGATTTTTTTCTGTACAAGAGCATTTTACTTTTTTTTGTAAGACCTCATTTGTTGATTGCTATTCTTAACGCTTGCACAAGGCATTATTATTGTTATTATTATTATTATTGTTCTATTCCCTATATTGAAGTGTATTTCCTCCTTTCTCATCCATCAGATCCACATTATCAGGTCTTATGTTGAGGTCTTTTACCCACTGGGAATTGAGTTTTGTGCAGCATAAGAAATGAGAATCTAGATTCAATTTTCTCTATGTATTAATTCATTTTCACCAGCATCATTTGCTAAAGATGCTCCTTTCTTCATCAAAAATTGAGTGGATGCAGGAGAGCAGTCCATGTCCCTCACATTCACATGGGCAGCACAATAGAGCCAACTCCGTTGGAGAGGTGTGGGTGAACCAGCCCCAAAGATGTGAGTACAGGAAAGCTGTCCCCATTACTCATTTGTCATATGGTGGCATGAACGGGGAAGAGCTGGCCCCGAGGTCATAAGGGCAGGAGAGCTGCCCTGTCCCGCACCAAATGAAACACTCGAGAGAGCGGGCCCTGCACCTTNCCTGGGCAGCACAATAGAGCCAACTCCATTGGCAGAGTTGTGGGTGAGCCAACCCTAATGCTGCCTGGAGTGCCAGCCCCCAAACAGCTCAGGGTTTGAGAGGAATCCATGGCGCTGGTGAGACTATTTATGACTTTTCTATCTGAGGGGTTAGGGAAAAGTGAAAAAACTCATGCACTCTCTTGATGGTTTCTTTTCTTTATTCTCTTCATGTTGTTCTCACCATACTGTTCTCTCTCATGTTGTACTATAACATTGCTCCTTCATTGCTCTGTCCTCTCAAGTCTTTTTACAGCTTATATATCCCAACAAACTCTTTCAGGCAATACAAGGGTCACAAAAAGGCTACATTCCGTTATTATANAACCCACAACTATGTAAACATTTTCAACTAACGCTCTGTAATCAGAAGTCCTAAATTTCAGATTGACTTTGGATCTCAGAGGTGCCGTGGAGACTGTGAGTCTTAAGACATGGAGAAGCAGGGGAGATGCCAGGGGATGGCATAGATTCTCTATCCAAGTTACTGTGTATTTCTTAGTATCAGCTCAGGTGGGCACTTTCCATGAAACTAATGACCAAAATGCCTAAAACTTAGAGTATATACCTTGTGTATAATTTCTGACTATCCAAGAACACCTGCAACCCTCATTTGGGGCTTCAGAGACAATGTATTTTCTGTAGCCTTGACTATTCAGAACTTATTCTCACAAATTGAGGTCAGGAATGGGTGCAAGGAATTAATCATTTGCCAGTGAGCTATAATTGGGCTTTGTTATATACAACTTAGCCAAACAGCTCAGTTATGTGTCCTTGCTCATCTGGGATAGTTTATCTTAAAAACCATTAGCAAGGCATCTGTTGTAATCTAAACTAGTGGTTCTCAGCAATAAAATTAAAGGAATTTGAGCCATTCTGGCTCCCAGTATCATTAATTTGAGCTGTGATCAGAAGCAGCTTCTAGGGGGAATTTATGGGCAACTGGTAGCATATCCTTGTATTCATTTTTATTCATCAAAATTATACACCTTAAGGAGTCATCTTTTTGACAATCCACAGATATAAATGCCCAGCAGATCAGGATATTTTATGAGATAAACACACTACAATACAGGCAATGGGGGACTCCCCACAATCATATACATCATAACAAATACCAAAGGTAGAGCAGAAGCAAAAGATATTTTGGAGTCTGTAGTCTCATGGTCTTGCCTATATGAGATTGATCCATCAGAGATTTTCCTCTTGGTGGACTGACATCTTGAACGTCAGTTGCCATCTGCTGCCCTCTGACATGGCTACCAGCACAGCCCCATAGTTGTGAACATGGGAAAACTCCATTACTCATTTGTCAGGTGGCAGCATGAGCAGATGAGAGATGCCCCCTCCCCACCACTCAACACCTGAGGCAGGTAGGAGAGCTGGCCCTGAAGTCAGAAGAGTGGGAGAGCTGGTCCTGCCTCTCATGAGCTAGAGCACTCAATAGAGTGGACCCTATACCATGCCTGGGCAACACAGTAGAGCTGGCCCTGAAGGTGTAGGTGTGGGAGCTTTGACCCTGAGGACATGAAACCAGAACTGGACCAGCCCCTTGCTCATTACTGCAAGAGACATATTTGCTAGGACAATGCAGAAGAGCTCACCCTGGTGGTGAGGACATGGGAGAGCTGGTGGGCTGAGCAACCCTGTAGCTAGTCAGGCCCAGAACCAGGGTTATGTGTTAGCCCACCCCAACATCCATCCCATCTGTGATCTGCTTGAGCATGTNAAGGGACCTATCCTGCATACTCAAAGATGTAGGATTTCCACAACACAAGGAAATAGCAAGATAACCAAGAGGAATTCCAGTGAGGGCCCAGCATGAACATTTGCAAGTAAAGATATATTGATAAAAGGATTTACTGTGTGACTCACTGTGTCACACACTACACCTTCCATAACAAGATTGATTTTTTTTCTTTCTTTTTTTTTTCCTTTCTTCTCTTAAATTTTATTTTATTTTATTTTGGGGGGGAAGTTGCAAGAGCAGGGGGTAGATAAAAAGGACTGGGAAATGAATGGAATGGAGATGCATGATGTGAAAGACACAAAGAATAAATAAAAAATAGAAAAAAATTGAGTGGATGAATGAGTGTGAGCTTATATGTGGATCCTCAATTTTAGTCCATTGTTCATTGAGTCGAATCTTATGCCATTTTCATTACTACAGCTCTGTAGTATAACTTGAAATCTAAGTTTATGGTACTTCAAGAATTGTTTTTATTATTCAAGATTGTTTTAGCTATCCTGGATCATTTGTGTGTTCATATGAATTTTCAGTCTCAGTTTTCAAGTTCATTGAAAAATTGCATAAGAATTTTGATTGGTATTGCATTGAACCATGGTTGGTTTAGTAGGATGGCCATTTTCACAACAAGAGATTACTACTGTTTCGATCTCATTGCTCACTATAAATCTACTTAGGTTGTATACATACTTTTGGTTCAATTTTTGCTAGTAGTATGAATCTAGAATTATATTCAATTCTATATTTTTCAACTTATTGGAATATAAGTTTTTAAAATATTCTCTAGTGATTCTCTTGATTACAGTGAAATCTGCTATGGTACACTCTTTTTACCTTTAATATATTTATATCATATTATATTTATTAATATATTATATTACAATTAATAATGTATTATATTTTATATAATTTATTTGATTCTTCTATCTTTTATTTTCATTTTTATTTGTACATATTAATCATAAATAATGGGTTTCATTATGACATTTCTGTATATGTATGTAATATTTTGCACGTTTCCTCTGTTATTCTTTTGCCTTTCTCACTCTCATTGATCCCCTTCCTCTTCCAAACTAGTCCCCTTTCTACTTACATATTGTATGTGTGTGTATGCATGTGTCCATGTGTGCATGAGGGGAGTTGTAGGTGGGGGAGAGAGAGAGAGAGAGAGAGAGAGATTTGTACTGTTGTATCTCTGTCTATGTCTGTGTCTACACAGCTAATTTCATTATGGCTGCTTATAGGAGCATGGATGAGTTTTAGAGATGCATGGGAACCTTACCAGTGACTATACTACTGCAAAAATTCCAACCCTCTCCAGCAATAATTAACTACATATAAATCCTCAGGAATCAATCAGCACTCATAAGTTCCTCCCTTTTCCATGACAGGATTATTTATAGGCCCAATTTTGTGCAGGTAATCTTGGCTACTGTGAGTTCATGTCATGCCTCGAGATCAGCATTCTGTATCATCCTCCCCTTCTTCCAGCTGCTACTTTCTTTCTGTCTGGTCTTCAGCAATATTCCTGGAGCCTTGGAAGGGTTGATATAGATGTTCCATTTATACCAGAGCATTCAACCATCACTTATTCTCATCAGAGTGCCAGATATACATACTAGGAATGAGTTTTTTTTTTCCTATGGAGCAGAGTGAGCTGGGAGTGAGTAACCATGGCAATGTACCAGCTGTCAGCCAGGCTTTCTGGTGTGCAGGCTGTAAAGTGAAGGTTGGTGCTCAGCACTTTCTGAGAGACAGTGACATTAAAAGCATCCCAAATCTTAAGATATATTCTCCTGTCCTGCATGCAGCCTCAGAGAAACTGTTATTCTATCACCTGAGTAAATTTCAGGACCTAAACATAAACAGTTACTTGGCTGAACCTTGAGCCTTGTAATATAAAACTGATGTTAGAGTTTCTTGCAGAGAGTTAATTGCTGAGGAATTTGTGTAGGGAGTTAGGTCTTATGTTATCAGCCAGACTTTTACCAAGGGTAAAACTGGCACCAAAGATGCTTTGTGCTAAATAACCTTGGTTCAAATCAGACACCTGGTAACTATGTCCTTGTGCACTATTTGAGGTTACTATGAGGCTTTAAATCAGTTAATTGTGTAAAGACTATCTTTGTACCTGAGAATACAGGCTGCAATAGAAACCTAAATAAACAAAGTGAAGGATGCACTGACTCCCTCTGAGCTGTACCCTACTGATTAGTTTCAGAACAAGTAATAAACTCTCCTTCCAGCTTTCCCATGTTTCTAAAGTATTAGATTTCTCCTTGGTTACTTCTTTAAATGGTGCTAGCATAACTGGATGTCAACATGCAGAAGATTGCAAATAGATCCATATCTATCACCATGCACAAAATTCAAGTCCAAATGGATCAAAGACCACAACATAAATCCAGTTACACTGAACCTGATAGAAGAGAAAGTAAGAAGTAGCCTTGAACACATTGGCACAAGAGACTACTTCCTAAATATAACACCAGTAGCACAGACACTGAGAGCAACAATTAATAAATGGAACCTCCTGAAACTGAGACGCTTTAGTAAGGCAAAGGGTATGGTCAATAAGACAAAACTGCAGCCTACAGAATGGGAAAAGATCTTCATCAATCCCACATCTGACAGAAGGCTGATCTCCAAAATATATAAAAAACTCAAGAAACTAGACATCAAAATACTGAACAATTCAATTAAAAAATCGGCTACAGAGCTAAACAGAAAATTCTCAACAAAAGAATCTCAAATGGCCAAAAGACAATTAAGGAATTGCTCAATATTCTTAGCCATCAGGGAAATGTAAATCAAAATGACTGAGATACCACCTTACATCCATCAGAAGAGCTAATATCAAAAACACTGATGACAGCTTATGTTGGAGAGGATGTGGAGAAAGGGGAACACTCCTCCACTGCTGGTGGGAGTGCAAACTTATATAGCCACTCTGGAAATCAGTATGGCAGTTTCACAGAAAATTGGGAATCAATCTTCCCCAAGAACTAGCAATACTATTCTTGGGCATATACCCAAAGATGTTCAACAATATCACAAGGACACTTGTCAACTCTGTCCATAGCAGGATTATTCATAATAGCTAGAACCGGGAAACAATCTAGATGCCCTCAACCAAAGAATGGATAAAGAAAATGTACATTTACACATCAGAGTATTACTCAGCAGTAAAAAACAATGACATCATGAAATTAGGTAAATATAGGAGTGATTACGAGGCAAACCCACGTGGTTTATCTAGCAATCCATAGAGTTTATTTTTAGGGTAACTTACAACCAGCAAGAATTCAGGTACAGATCCAGGAGAGAGGAGACACAATCCAGTGGAGAACTCTGGCTTGGTCTTCAGTCCAGCATCCAAGACTGCAAGCAATCCAGAACCAGAAGGAGAAGGGGAAGTCACGTAGGCACCTCTAGTCTTAAGGGGCTCCTGAACCATGCCCTAGGGGGAGGTCTTAGGCAGGTATCACAGTTACCTGTTGTCACTGTAGAGGCAGTCCCAAGGCCAAAGCTGAAACAGCTATCCACTACAGGTAAATGGATGGAACTACAAAAAATCATCCTGAATGAGGTAACTTACCCATACCCAGAAAGACAAACATGGTATTTACTCACTCATAAGTGGATATTAGATGCAAAGCAAAGGATAACCAGGCTACAATCCACAACCCCAGAGAAGATAGGTAAAGAGGAGGACCCTAAGATGGACACATATGTGTGCTCTAGAAAGGGGAAATAGTTAAGATCTCCTGGGTAAACTTGGAAAAGGGGTAGGTGGGAGGGGATCAGGGATGGGAACATAAGAGATCAAGATGGCCAAGTTGGGGAAGGGATGGTGAGAGAGAGAGCAATGAAAGAGATATCTTGACACAGGGAGCCATTATGGGGTTAGGGAGAAACCTAGTGCTAAGGGAAATCCCCAGGAACCCACAAGGATGATCCTAGCTAAGACTTCTAGCAATGGTGGAGAGGGTGTCTGAACTAACCTTCCCCTGTAGTCAGACTGGTGACTACCTAATTGCCATCATAGAACCTACATCCAGTGACTGATGGAAGCAGATGCAGAGACCCACAACCAAGCACTTGGCCGAGCTCCTGGAGTTCAGTTGAAGAGAGGGAGGAGGGATTATAGGAGCAAGGGGGGTTCAAGATCACAATGGGGAAAAACACAGAGACAGCTGACCCAAGCTAATGGAAACTCATGGACTCTGGACTGACAGTTGGGGAGCCTGCATGGGATCAAACTAGGCCCTCTGAATGTGGATGACAGTTGTGTGGCTTGATCTGTTTGTGGAGTCTCTGTCAGTGGGACCAGGACTTATCCTGGGTACATGAACTGGCTTTTTTAGAGCCCATTCCCTATGGTGGGATNCCTTACTCTGCCTTGATGTAGGGAGGAGGGCCTTGGTCCTGTCATAACTTGGTATGCCACCATGTGTTGACTCCCCAAGGGAGGCCTTAACCCCTGTGAGGAGTGGATGGAGGGGGTGGGGTGAGGACAAGTGGGGAGAGCAGGAGAAGGGGAGAGAGAGGGAACTGTGGTTGGTATGTAAAATGAAAAAAAAGAAAGGTGTTCATTACTAATTGTATAAATTCTGCCCTTGATCCTGAGTTATATATTTTATCACATAGTCTTCTTATGTACTTCTGATAATTGTTTTAGTATGTATGTATTGAGACAAATTGTTGTTGCCCTCTCATGGCCAAAATGGTTTATTAGTTGCTTTGATTACCACAGCCTTGGTTCAGCAGATACACACTGCTATTCAGGTAAACTCTTTATCTAAAAATATTTCATTGCAATTGGCCATTCAAAAAGAAATTGATCCAAAATTAATAGATAAAATTAATATTCTGGAAAATGCTCTTAAGAAGTCTTTCTGAGTTACCCTGGGTAACAGTCCTTGAAGCTGGACTCCTGGGCTGTTAAATCTATGGGTGCTAATCTTGCCTTTACCCTTTTGCACTGTGAATTAACATTTTCAAGAGCCAAAGATTCAATTATTATTTGTCTAGCTTCTGAATTTGGTATCATTCTATTTTCAGCTGAAGTCAATCTTTGTACAAAACCAGTGAAGATTTCCTTTGGGCCCTGTAGAACTTTAATAAATGACTCAGTTCTCTTTCTGGCTTCTTCAATTCTGTCCCAAGCATTCAAAGCTGCTTCATGGCATAGATCCATATAGAAACTGCCTTTGTACATCAGTATAATCACCCTCTCCAAGAAGTTGGTCTTGGGAGATTTCAATACCTCTAGCCCTACTTCATTGTTTGATGATCCTAGCCTCATCTTTCTACCAGGTCCTCCACTACAAATGAGGATCAGGCTCCAATACTGCTGTAACCAAGTCTTTCCAGTCTTGTGGGACAATTCTGTTACTAGTTGATCATGAATTTAACATCTGCTTCACAAAAGGTGAACGCATACCATGTGAGACTATCACTTCCTTAAATCTCCTCAAATCTAACATTTCCACAGGAATTCAGTCAGCTCTTACACAGCCTGGAGGATATCTGTCATTTGGCAGTTGTTCCTATAAGATGATAAGATAAATTAATATTGATTGTTTGAAAATCTTGGACTGTTCTCTAATTTTCTAACATAATGATGAGGTTGGTTCTCCTTTAAATTCCTCTGTCTGGATCTGAATATCTCTATGACCTATTTTAATAAGTTTTACTAAGACTTGTATTTTGGCACTCATATCAACCAACTTTTTTAGAGATAAACTGAAAATTATCAAACTGACAATAAGGATTATCAAAATTATAATTAACATTATATCAATCCTGGTTAAGTTGATTATCTCTTCATTTAATTGTTCCATTTTTAAACCATGCATTGCATAATCATACAGAGACCTATCTCCCTCCACTGTAATAGTGTTTCCTACTTTTTAAAGTGGGAAAAAAAAACTCTCATTTTTTAACTAATTCCCTCCTTTAAGAATTCCCAACTGGGGGCCTCCCAGTGGTGGGATCAGAATCCATCCCTAGTGCATGAACAGGCTTTTTGGAGCCCACTACCTAGCATAGGGGCACCTCTTGCAACCTTGAGGCAGGGGGAGGGGCTTGTACTTGCCTCTACTGGATGTGACTCCTCATGGGAGGCCTTGCCTTC
>LZPO01097519.1:36871-55417 GCA_001675575.1 Neotoma lepida
AAAGAATGCCCAATTGTCTCACCAAATCTATTGACAATGATGGTAAAGATGACAGTGAAGCGTGAAGCTGACTGCTGCTGTGTAGAACAGTAGGAGCCCAAGTGGGTGTCAAGGCAGCTACCTAGTGTGGCAGCATCCAAAGGAGAGGGTCCAGGGAAAGCCCAAAATCCACCAGGAGAGGGAGCCTGCTATCTGAAAAACGTACACAAAGGATAGTGGGGAAGAAGCTCTTGTCGCAGGAGCTGCCTGAAGGAAGGGCTGGCCAGTGGTCAGAGGCTAACTCCAGCAGCGTTTTGAGACCAAGTGACTGTGGATTTTGCTGCAGAGAGGCTGCAACAGAAAAATGCCAAACTTGCTCAGATGGCTTGGGGAAAAGAAGAAAGGAAAACCTAGCAAGTGAGGCGGTAACTTTGGCAGGAGCCCCCACGTGCAACTCCAGGCTGTGCCGGTGGCTGCAAAGCTACTGGCAAGTGACTTTTTCATGAATTCATGCCCCAAAAGTTGGATGCCAGATGACATGCAATCCTAATTAGTCTTAACAATAAAAACCCAGAGTCAGATATTGAGGGTGAAAGCTGAAAGATCAGAGAAGCGGAGGAGCAGCCACTAGAAACTTCTTACCTCTACGAATCCTCAGACCAAATGGGGCTGAGATCCTGTCTGTACCCACCTTATATTCCTGTCTCCACCTCCCCAGTGCTGGGATTAAAGGAAGCGTGCACCATCACCACCACCTGGCTCTGTTTTTCTTTTAGACAGATTCAATCTCATGTAGCCCAGGGTGGCCTTGAACTCCTGATCTTCCTGCTTCCTCCTCCCGAGTGCTGGGATTAAAGGTGTGTGCCACCACTGCCTGGCCTCTATGGCTAACTAGTGGTTAACTCCACCCTCTGATCTCCAGGCAAGCTTTGTTTGTCAGAACAAGCAAAATATCATCCAACAGAGACTAAATATTCTCTCTTTGAGAAACAAATCATGATACTTTACAAGGCATGGAAAACCTTATACTCAGTCATTGCTAACCACTCTACAGTCATAAGGGAACCCATTCCAATGATGGATTGGATCCCCTTGAAGGCAGAGTCATTCACAGGCTTAGCCATGGAAGGAAAGGCATTACAGTGGAACTGGTACCCATCTGAATTCCTTTATGACCAGGATGTAGTAGCAAAGGGGTCCGTGCCTTCCCACACTGAGGAAATAGCTCGGTTGCCTATAACATCCCTAAACTGCTTATCCCTCCCCCAAAAGAGGCAACTATTAAACTCTGGGGATCAACAGAATGGTCACATCATTTGGCTGATGCAAGGTTTACTGATAATTCATCAATCAGTGATGGAACCAAAACTAATGGAGTGCAGCAGCCTATAGACCAGGGTTATAGACCAATACTGAGGAAGGAACGACAAAATCAGGGCAGCACTATTGGCTATAAGACAAACAACCAGGAAAGCAAAAAGAAAATATCTATCTTCAAAAATTCATGTTGTATGTGCAATGGTATGGCTGTATGGTCATCAAAATAGAAAACCACTAACTGGCAGATAAATGACAAAGGTATCTGGTCATGAGAGGCATGAATGGAAATGGCAAAACCTAGCAAAACTTAGCAAAAACATCAAATTTTGTGTAGCTCATATAAGTAAGACAGATAAATCATCTGGAAATAATGAAATAGTGGACAAATTGGCATCATGTTTAATTTAGACTAGAATACTAAAACTTGCTAGGGAACAAATTCAGAATAAATCAGCAAGAGTGATAGTCTATACATTCAAAAAAATTGAAAGTTTATCCCTAATTACTAAAAAATAAGGGGAAATGGAGAACCAGGAGAATAAGANCATCCAACTAAGGAATCCAAAAACCACTGGACAAGTGAAACATCTGAAGAAAAAGGACAGAGCATCAAGAGAAAATGAGTAAGAAAAAGAGTAAAATGGCCAAGTGGTATTGCCCACCTCCAGCTGACCAGTCTGAAATACCAGCTGGACACCCCAGACTAACACCTACATCCATGTCACCATCTTGTCCAAGTGCTGAGCTGCTGCCCCTTCCTGCTGGACAACCACCTGATGTGGGCCAGCCCCTGTGAGAGGAGAAGAACAGCCCCTGTGGGCACTACCTTCTTTCTTCCCACCAGGTAGCTGGTCCACTCATAGTAGATTCCCAAGTGCTTGTCTCTGCTGCCCTCTACAGACATAAGTGGCAAGTAGTCTTTATGTGGTCCCAATTCAATTAAAAATTAAAGCTGGCTTTGGGGTTGGAGTGTGGCTCTCTCCTTCTCTAAACACACACATGCTTGTTAAAGGAAAATCCAAAATCTCTGCCTCATATCAGAAGAGCCACCTTGTATGGGACAGAGGAAAACAGAAAATAAGGAACTATTCCATTGCCACTAATCACATAATCCTTTGGTTTTCATTTGATGCTCTAAAACCTTTCCTTTTCATTTAGAGAAAAGGGGGGAATGTTGCAGGATATATGATCACACTGCGAACACCAAGTTTACATTATTTACTGGAAAAAACTATTTCTACTTGTGGTGTGGCTCAGCTATCACTGCCTAGAGGGCCAGCCTCCAGCAGGGCAGGGCTCAAAGAGAAATCCACAGAGTTGGCATACTGTGACTTTTTTTTCTGAGGAGGTTAGATGAAAAGAACTTACACAGGTTCTTGATTATTTCCTTCTTTATTCTTCTACTGTAAACTTTTTCTCTAAAGCATATATACCCCCAACCAAGTTTTTCAGGCAATATAGGAATTATAATGTGGTTACAGTCTCTTTTTCAAGTGAATGATTATAATAAATACAGGTAAAATGTTTCTCATCACTCTTACATGATTGAAACAAAGTCATCCCAAGAACCCACATACATTTACATCTAAGTAAATTGTTACAGATTAACAGAATATGAGCAAGCAGTGGGTATTTTTTCTCAGCCAGTTCTTTTGTTGGCAGGCTGCATATTGCAGTTACAAAGAAAGAATCAATCACTTTATTATTTATCTTGAAAGGTAATCTTATAAGGAATCTTAAAGGAATAACAAACCTGAACTTTTATACATGAAAAACAGTCAGCTCTACTTTAAATCATTAGGGTGCACACCCACTCATCAATAGTTTCTTATATCAGGGAATTGAGGGCAAAAATGAGTACAAGGAATTGATCATCACCTTTGATCATCAATGATTCCTAGGAGGGAAAGTATATCACCTAGAAACAATTGAGATTCTTTGTATTTTTGACTCTAACCTAATGAATCTATAATTCAAATATGTATTCTTGTGAACTTTAGATTATTTTCTGGGGTTATTCATCTTGAAACTATTATCAAAACATCTGATCTAACCTGAAGTTATTTTGAGGCTTTGTTTCAGCTATGATGCACACCAAAACCCGTGAACACATCTCCCAATATTAAGATTAAAGGATTTAAACTAGCTTGGTTATTGGGACTCAATTGTATTTCTTAATCATTAAGCTAAGCTGCAGTCTATGTGGCTCCTCAGTAGAAACTCATGTGTTCTAGCTGTGTGACACTTTCTTTTTTATTTTTAATCATCAAAACTCTATTTAAACAATCATTAATATTATCAATTAGACAGTAAAGCTTAGGAAGAAATCATCTTCATAATAATCCACAGGTAAAAATGCCCAGTAGAGCAGGATGTATTCATGAGATAAACACACTACATTGCAGGCAGTGGGGATCTCCCCACACCCATTCACATCATGCCAGATACCTGAGAAAGATGGCAGCAGCAAACATGTAAAGGCACAGCAAGAGCAAAAGATGTTCTAGAGTCTGTGGTCTCAGGGCCTTGCCTATCCAAGACTCACCCATTAGGGATTCACCTCCTGGTGGGCTGACACCTTGAATTTCAATTGCCACCTGTTGCTTCTCCAACATGGCCACCTTTACTCAGCCANAGTAAGTACCTTTAATCAAAGAGCTTTCTGCTTACTGAAAATGGGATTAAATAAAGTCAACCATAGGTCAAGAGGCAGAGCTGTCAGCTGACAGGAAGTGGACAAGGAAAAAACAGAGAGAGTAAGAGGGANTTAGGGAGCTGATGAGTTAGGGAGTTAGAGAGATGCACAAGAAGTACAAGGGAGGACATTTAGTTTGAGGTTTTTTGGTTGTTTGGCTTTTTGCTTGTCTGTTTGAGATGGCATATGAGAAATGTCCTTTCTGAGATGGCAGAGGGAGGAAGGTCATATGGGTGCTTTCTCTGCCTCTCTGAGCTAGCAGGCTTTCACCCCAGCATCTGGCTCCCAAGTCTTTATTGGTAAAATCAAACAATTGAAATTTCAATAAAAACAATTAAGTGTTCCTTCTAAACTAGGTACAACTCCCAAAGATTTAAAGACTACACANTTTCAAAATGTTCCCTAAGTTTCTCTGTTTTTCAATGGTGTGCATTGTAAATATCCTTTGAATAATTCAGCAATCAGTAGGAATCTCCATATATTCACTTAGCATCTAAACTAAATTTCATTCATCAACACTGTATGAATTTCCTTTGCTCCACATCTCATAATAATTTGTCATCTTTTGTCTTTGTGATGATAACCACTATATTTGATGCAAACACACTAGTAGAAAGAAAATATTTATTAAGTATTGGCTATATATTCAACACTGGGTGACATTGCTTCCTTTTCTCCATACATTGAGTTGTAGGAGAACATGGCAGTGATTTTGGAGTTTGCCAATTGTACTTTTCCATAGGAATTATCTTGAGGCATTAAAATCTGAAGAATGATGGAAATTGTAGAAATAGAGAAAACACTGTGAAGAAAAATTATAAAATGGAAAGAAAGTGTTGTTAAATATAGTCACAAATAGTTGTTTGAAAACTTTGTGACATAACATTGCCTCCTCCACTTAGGAATTAGCACCCAATTACTCAACTATATTTCTGCTGGAAAATCTCTACAGTTTAAGGCCTGGGGCTTGGAACTTTATGGAAGTGGAAGACACAAATTGCCAAAGTGAGTGATAGCTTAGCGTGCGCTGGTTTCTCATTGGCCGAATCTTCATTGCTAATTCTAGAAAAGGTAGTCAACTCTTTTGTCTAGCACCTCTGTCTCTTGAATTTCTGAGGTTCTCACTTTCTCATCAGTTACTTTAATCACTCATTCTGAGGCAAAAAAAAAAATATTTCTGAACATCTGTGTGAGATGCTTTTGTTCTTCACTTCTTTTGTCCTTTTTATTCCCTGGGTGACAATATAGACTCAGTGGACCACACTAATTAGAAGTCTTTACTGGGGGAAAAAAACATAAGGCTCTTTTGTTTTGTAAAGGAGATGCTNTCAGTAATTATGTGAAGTTATCCTCCTCTCAACCAGGAGAAATTCTCCCACTTAGAGAGTTAGCACGTAAGTAAAACATGTGTGAACAGATGATTCACAGTAGAGAAATATCCTCTAACTATGGATAGAGTATCTGCCTACATCTATTGGTCATAAATTATTGGCCCTCAATTTAAGCTACAATTTAGTTCTTNGCNTGTTTTCTTTGTGTGTTCTAGAAAAGGCAGAGAAGAGGATCAAATGAGCACATGTAACTTTTGCTCATGCTTTTGGAGAAGATGTTTACAAAAGACTCCAAGATAAAATAAAGGTAAAATCCTTATCACAAAAAAGCATTACAAATGAACAATGCATAATATGTTCATATTTTCTATTCCATATTACTTTGTTATTTTTCTTATCCTTTTAGTTTTTCATAGCAATAAATTTCTAATGTACTTTTAGTTTCTGTGTTCTATATAGTCTTGATTTCTGTCACTTACTTCTAAGCATCATTCACAGCAATTTCTGCTTTTCTTGTTGGGAATTGCAGCTCTCATATGATTGAAGCTTCTCATTATCTCTTAGTTCTTTAAGAGTGTGATTCCCATCTGAGGATAGACTCTATTAACTAACTCAGGTAAGAGTTCCATTACCTTTCTTTCCAAACAAGACTGACCTTTCCATTCTTCAGTAGCAGTCAGTGCTAGGGCTAGAAAGAGAGTCATCCATTGTTCTTCTTTTCTTTTTATATTTTTCATAATCAATCAGTTACCTGCAGTGGGCCTCAGATTGACCCTGCATACAATTTGTATGGAGGAATAAGAGACTCATGGGGCACTACACTTTATTGGCTCTTGATAAATTCAGCAAAGGAAGAATCATTGTCTCCTGTTGTGTGCACACTACTGAGCCCACCAGCCCCCAACAGAGAGTTCCAGACCCATAGCTACACAGGTGGACCTGATTAGACTAACTGGTCACAAAACAAAATAGACATGAAAGGGGATTTGTCACAGGATGTGGATGAGGAGGTAGGAAGATAGAAGATGATGAGGAATGGGGATGAGAGTGGTCAGTTTATATTGTGTACATATATTAAATTATCTGAGAACAAATTTAATTCTTGAAAAAAGCACTATTTTAAGCAAGCAAAATTTAATATTTTATAAAGTTTCTTTTTCATTGTGACACTACTGCAAGGCTAGGAAACCAAGATGTGTCAGTAATTTAAACACACAAAATTCCAGAACAAAGTAAGGAATCAATGCACAAAGGCTAAAAGCACGAATTTCTTTCAGCATGCCTCCATTTCATGGCACTAATTTCCCAGGTGGAAGCTGGTGAGTACAAGTGTCTGTAGAGCTTGTTTGACTCTCCGTAGATTCTCAAGTGCCTTTGCCTCTAGTTTTCCTTTCTTGGCTATACACTACAAAATAAACATGATTAAATAATGAAGTGGCTCTAAATATGTAAGCATAGGAAAACTTCTGTACCTGGTCTCTATGAGAGATCTATAAAATTTCCCTGTAAAACAACAGGGTGTCTTTAGTGCTCTGTATTTGGTCATTGCTTTACAACCAGAACACCTCTTTTGCTAAATAATATTTTCTCCCTCTTGTACCCTCCAGGGAGTAGTCACCTCATGGTCAGACTTACACAAGTTGATGGATGGAGGAAATCACTCTGTGGTATCAGAATTTTTATTGCTGGGCCTCACCAATTCATGGGGAATTCAGATTCTCCTTTTTCTGTCCTTCACAGTATTTTATGTAGCAAGCATGCTGGGAAATCTTCTCATCGTGCTCACAATCATCTCAGACCATCACCTGCACTCCCCCATGTACTTCCTGCTGGCAAACCTCTCNTTCATAGATACAGGTGTGTCCAGCATTGCTACTCCAAAGATGATTTATGACCTCTTCAGGAAGCACAAAGTCATCTCCTTGAATGGGTGCATCACTCAGATGTTCTTCATTCACACTGTTGGAGGAACAGAGATGGTGCTGCTCATAGTCATGGCCTATGACCAGTACATCGCTATCTGTAAGCCCCTCCACTACCTCACCATCATGAGTCTAAGAATGTACATTTTTCTTTTGGCTCTGGCTTGGACCATTGGCCTTATCCATTCCGTGGCCCAATTGGCTTTTGTTGTAAATTTACCCTTCTGTGGAGCTAATAAAATGGATAGCTTTTATTGTGATTTTCCTCGGTTCATCAAACTTGCATGTACAGACACATACAGACTGGAGTTCCTGGTCACTGCCAACAGTGGTTTCATCTCCATGGCCACCTTCTTCATCCTGGTTGTGTCTTCATCCTGGTCTCGGTTCGTAAACATTCCTCAGGTGCTTCCTCCAAGGCCCTCTCCACTCTCTCAGCTCACATCACTGTGGTGGTTTTCTTCTTTGGTCCTTGCATTATTGTCTATGTGTGGCCTTTTCCTACTTTACCCATAGATAAATTTTTAGCAATTTTTGATGTCATCATCACTCCTTTTATGAATCCTGTCNTTAGGAATCTATTCCCCATGCTGGGTTGCCTTGTCCAGCCTTGGTGCAGAGGGAGGAACTTGGTCCTGCCTCAATTTGATGTGCTATGCTTTGTTCTTGTACACACATCTAGATGTGTATAAGAGACAGGTATAAACATGTGTGTGCATGTGTGTGTATATAAACATATATGTATGTATTTATGTGTGCATGTATGTATATAATTTATATGTATATGTAACAGTGATAAAAGAAGATAAGGCCTTGAACTGGTAAGGAAGGGTTGTCAGACGTGAGGGTAATATGAGAAAGAAAAGGGAAAAGAAAAATTCTTTAGTTAAATACTTTTTAAATTTAGTTCTAAAACAACAATTTCAAAAGTCTCTTCAATTTAGTGTTTTAAATATCTGCTGTGAAGTGCCTCCTCAAGTATTCTCTGCACATCTGATGAGTTGGATCCAAAAAGTACTGAAAAGCAGTAATTCAGCCTAAAATGTGGCTTGTCAGATGCTGTGTCTCTTATAAAAGTAATGGCAACTATTAGAACTTCACACACTCAATGTATTTTGCTATATCAAATGTTGGAAACATCTCTTTGACACTGGTTCTCAGAGACAGAACTCTTCTGGTCTACCAGCTGCCTATATTTATGCCTTGTAGATTGCTCAGTGTCTGTAAGGCATCAGGAATGTATAAAATAAAGATCTTTAGGTAGATATAGATTGAAACTAGAAAAAATTATTCTGAGTCAGGTAACCCAGACCCAGAAAGACAAACATCGTGTATACTCACACATAAGTGGATATTAGGTGTAAAGTAATGGATAATCAGGTTATAGTCACAGCCCCAGAGAAGCTAGGAAACAAGGAGGGCCCAAAGAGGGACACAAAGATTTCCCTGAGAATCGAAAATAGAAACGATGTCCTGGGTAAACTGCGGGGGGGGAGACACATCTAGATGTGTATAAGAGACAGGCATTATTGTCTATGTGTGGCCTTTTCCTACTTTACCCATAGATAAATTTTTAGCAATTTTTGATGTCATCATCACTCCTTTTATGAATCCTGTCATTTATACATTTAGAAATAAGGAAATGAAGGTTGCAATGAGGAGACTCTTTATTAGGGCTTTAAGTTTCAAAAAATTCTTTAATTTAGAGTTCAAGAGATTGTGATTAAAATAGAGATTCTTGGGGATAAATCATTTTTATCCTGTACTAAGTGGTCTTCCCTAGAAACATATACATGCAAGCAACATTAAATGAACTCAGCAAGTTTTATCTATATGTTATATAGTTTATAAACATATATGTANCAAATTCAGTCCTATAGAGAAAAATTCCAACCTAAAGAAGTTAACTATAACAATGAAAACACAGGGTATAAATAATCACAGACCACCTAAATCAAAGGAAAGGAAACACACACACACACACACCATCACCATCACCACCACTGTCATCACCACCAAAAACAACAACAAAATAACAGGCATCAACAATTACTTGTCATTGATANCTCTCATTATCAATGGTATCAATTCCCCAATAAAAAGATATAGACTCTTGTGCCTACTCTTGGGTCTCTTTTCCTACTATTGGGTTGCCTTGTCCAACTTTGATATGATAGTATTTGCTTATCTTATTATATTTTGTCAAATTATATTCCATTAAATTGGAAAGTTTTAGAGAAATAGATTAATTTNTAGATGAATATGACCTACCAAAGTTAAACCAAGATGAAGCAAATAACTTAAACATATCCATAACAACCAACAAAATAAAAGCAATTAAAAATCTCGCAACTAAGGCCCAAAGGGACGCATGGATTTCCCTGGGAAGGGGAAATAGAAAAGATCTCCTGGATAAACTGGCAGGAGGGGGCGGTGAACATGAGGGATCAGTTTGGGCAGGTTGGGGGTGCAACAGAGGGGGAGAGTAATGAAAGAGAGGTCTTGATGGGGGTGGGCATTTCAGGGTTAGGGAGAAACCTGGTGCCAGGGAAACTCCTAGGAATCCACAAGAATGACTCCAGCTAAGACTCCTAGCAATAGTGGAGAGGGTGGCTGAACTGGCCATCTACTGTAATCAGATTGGTGACTAATCTAATTGTCATCAGGGAGCCTTTATCCAGTAACTGATGAAAACAGATGCAGAAATCCATAGTCAAGAACTTCACTGAACTCTGAGAGTCTTCCTGAAGAATGTGAGGAGTCAGGGGGGTCAAAGTCATGACAGGGGAACGCACAGAGATAGGGGACCTGAGCTCGTGGGAGCTCACAAATTCTGAACCAGTAGCTAAGGAGCCTGCATGGGACTGACCTAGGCCCTCTGCGTGTGTGTGACGGTTGTTTAGTTTGGTCTGTTTGTGGGTCTCCTAGCAGTGGGATCAGTACCTGTCCCTGCTGGCTTTTAGGAATCTATTCCCCATGCTGGGTTGCCTTGTCCAGCCTTGGTGCAGAGGGAGGAANTTGGTCCTGCCTCAATTTGATGTGCTATGCTTTGTTGATGTCCATGGGAGTCTTACCTTTTCTGAATGGAGATTGAGGAGGAGTAGATGGGGAGGGGATAGGTGAGAGGCAGGGGGAGGGAATAGGAGAAGAGGAGGGAGGGAAAACTGTGGTCGGCATGTAAAATAAATGAAAAAAATTTAATTAACAACAAAAGATCTTTAGCTAGATACATTCAAGAGCTCAAGATTGATATTACCTGAATATGTTCACCCAAACGCTTATTTGACTATTTCTAACAATTCTACATGCAGTTATAATTGAAAAGAAAACTGCGTGGTCAATTAGAGAGAAAGAGAGGAAATTTTAATGATGTTAATCAATACATATTTTTGAGACTAGAAGATGTAAATTTCTATTTCACTTATGTATATGAAAACTATTTCACACCCTCTTTTTCTAGCCATTGTTATTGGCAAAGAAATCTGTGTCACTTATAGGTTATTATGAATATTTTGAATATTCTGTACCTAAAAAGGGGAAATGCTGATTTATCAATAAAATGCAAAAATGATATTATTGTAAACCTTATTTATAACTATATAAAAATATAAAAATTTGAAAAACATGACAAACTATTAATAAGTAGAAATATAAAAATGAGGAAGAATATATTATGCTTTTCATAAAATATATGATATATTTTAAATATAATTTTATAATTAACAAAAGTGTTAGGGAGAGTACCACACAACTTGCATTGCCAGGAGATTCAATCCAGGTGTCACCTGAATTCATTATTTTTCAAGTTTGAGTTATACAACTGATATGAAACTGACCTGCCACACATGGGCTCCCAAATGATCTATAGCACTCCTTGAAAGAAACTAAGAGAAAAACAGTAGAAGGACAATGCTGAGAGCTTTGAGCAGTATTTTTCATTGATGTCTTGAACAAACACTCCACTGAAGCTCAGCTTCAGTATCAAACCATCTTTAACTTGAAAAGAGATGAACTGGCACTCCTCTTTAGTGTCAACTATTTCAATGACAAACCCCCCCCCCATAATATCCTCCAAAGGCTCCAATGCTGGCTTCTGTCACAAACTCCAGGCAATAATGTTGAAAGAAAAATTCCATATATAGCATACTAACATTGTCACTTTCCCATAGTACCTGGTTCTTCTGCTTCTCTCCAACTTGGCAGAGGTATCAGTCTTAGTTGCAAAAGATACCTCAATTCTGGAATCCATGTTCCTTGTTTCAGTCTGGTTTGTTTGTTCTTGGCTTTGGCTTCTTGTTTTGATTATACGTGCACTTGTATACACACAGACACACACAAACACACACACACAGAGCACAACACAATGGAAATTAAACCCAGGACTTTGCACAAGCTGGGCATTCATTTAGACAGTGAGATACACCCACAAAACTCTGCACTAGGAATTGAACCCAGAACCTAGTTTGTGTTAGACAAACACTATGCCAATGAGCTGCATCCCACAGTCTTTTGTCAGTTCTTTCTGACATTGCATGTGTATTCTTTCATCTCACTTTTCAATGCCTTTTCTTAGGCATTCTCTTCTCTTTGTCTCCTGATTCCCTCTCAGAGTTGAGCCACTTGGTAAATCCACCGAAGGTTTCTGTAATGTAAATCTCGTCATGTGATTGCTCTTGATGCCATCAACCAGACATGATTCCAATTCTCCCCCTCCTCCACATTTCTTCTATAGGACACTGGTGTTTGGATTAATATGAATATATGCAGATTTCATGCTGGTGAAACATGTGAGCTCTTTTCTCCAAAGCCTGATTTTTTGTGGCAGCAGTGAGTAGATTCAAGAATTGGTGTTTGGGGCATAGAAACTATGAAAACATAGCCCAACATAAATTTATATCACTTGATTCTGAAAGATCAACAGAGAAAATAAGTGTCAATATTCATGGTGGGACACTGCACCAAATAAGGATTAGGGAGGAGATTTGTCCTAGGGCATCCATAAGGTTGTGGAAAGCAGGAAAGTTTGTGAAAACCTTTTCTTTGTGGTAAACTGACATATAATTTACCCTAATACTGATGGCAGAGATCCAGTTAATAATATGACCTAGGAATCCATACAGTTTTACTTTTTAAAGTTGTCTGACATCTGTTAACCCACCCTTTTTAAAAAGCAATTTTTAAGTACCTTTTTTAATCTTTTTACTGCAACTCTCAAAAAGAAATACCTTTATATCACAACTCTGTGATTATCAATGTCTAAATAATATTTAGACAGATGCAAATAAAATCAGAGGAGCCCTGACAATTTTACCAACTGTGTTATAAATTGCCTTCAGGGAGAAATTTATCATTAGAACAATTTTTATATGTATATTAAAGAAAATTATAAAATGTACAGGAATATTTGACCATTTATTAATAATGTTTTATCAAGGATGAGTGGCAAATCCATGTGTCTCTCTAGATTTAGCGTGGAATAAAACTAGAAATAACGTTTCCTACATAGAAAGCTAGTAGCTATAGCAAGAGCAAAATCTAAATTAAAAGATTCTGAGGAAAAGCAAATTCATCAGTTATGGTTCAGTAAACAATATTGTTGACAGCTACATTAAGTAAATGATAATAAAGTTNTGGATTCTAGTAGATTTATGATATTTTATGAGATGAACAGTCAATATTGAGTTATTTCAAATGCTTTTCAAAATACTTGGTCATACATGAAGGTTTGTATTTTGTGTTTTGTTATGCTGCGTCAGTGGATATCTCTGGGAAATATATTGTGTTTTGTTATGCCATGTTCAGAGATACCTCTGGGAGGTCAGTTCTTTTCTGAAGTGAAAAGGAGGAGTGGATATGGTGGAGAGGGGAGAGGAAAATTGGGAGGACTGGAGGGAGGGGAAAATGGGTTTGAAATGTATGAGAGAAAAATAAATTTTAAAAGATCTATTCATATAATCCACAAAGCTATGGTTATATAACATTTTGTCAAGTTTTAAAATAGAATGTAGTATGTGAGAGTTATATTGTAAATCCCTAATATTAAATGTTCATAATTTGTTTTCCTACTGCAGAAGAAATAAGTAAATAATTCCCTGATCAGTCTTATAAAACAGTTATCATATTAGAGTCAATAAACAGCATTCCAAATAACTTGAGAATTATTTGAAAGTGGAAAGAGAATGAGAGAATGGTACTAAAAAAAAAATAAGTTCTACATACACATAAATCCTAAAAAGCATTTTGAGGAGGAAAAGGAAGTATATAAATGTCACAGGCCATGACATAAATACAACAGATGGCAATAAATAATGCAGATGTCAACCACCAGATGAGTAACCCTCTGATGGAGGAGCCTCATCAAGTAAGGCTTACAGGAACACAGACTTTGAAAACTGGTTGCTTCTGTCCATAATTTTCTCATGTGCTGCTACAATTTCTCCCTAAAAAGAACAGCTGCCAGGTAATTTCCGTAGCCCATTGGCCCATTGGTAGTGTGTTTTGTACTTTTGGGGCACATATATTTGTGGATGGTCAGAAAGATGATTTCTTCTTAAGCTGTATAATTTTGAAGAATAGAAATAATACTAAGATATTTTTCATAGCTCAGATAGACATAAGAAAATAACAGTATTCTCAGCAACAAAGACAGCTTTTTGTACCACTAGCTGATTTTAGACCTTAAAACTAATTCAAAGTAAACGAGTTGCCCCTCTAAATGAAATGCACAAGGACAAGTTCCCAGGTGTTTAACTGTGGAACCAAGGTGAGGCATGAAACAACCTAAATGCTAGTTCTTTGCTTACAAAAGTCTGGCTGATAACATTAAAGACATTGGCAATTGACTCTCTGCATGTATGATGCAGACTCAAGGTTCAACCAATTAACTGTTTATTTTTTAGGTACTGGGATGCTTTTAAAGTCACTGTCCCTTGAGAAAGTGCAGAGCACTCCAGCACTACATGCCTCACTGCTTAATTTACAGACTGCACATCAGGGAACTTGCCTGGTAGCTGAGAGTTTCCGTGGTTACTCACCATGCCTGGTCAGCTTGACATCTCTAGCCTGAGAGAAACTGTGATTTCTCATGTGTTACCGGAATGGTTCTGTTTCTTGTTGTTTACTCAAGAAATGCTATGTGACCCTGAAAATGTAACTCATATATTGTCTAGAGTTTTCTGTTGAGGAAAGAGATGTACAGAGATGTATAGGAGAGAGTTGTGTAGAAGAGAAATGTAGCTGTGTGGGGAAATATGTAGCTGTGTAGAGATAGAGAGATTTTTAGAAATATTTTTTAAGATAAAGTAAAGAGAAAGTTACCATCAAAAAGCATATGTTTCTTTCCTTCCTACCCCTCAGATAGAAAAAGTCTAGCCCTCGCTGCATTTGTGGATTTTTTTTCATACCCTAGGCTGCTGGAGACTGGCATTCCAGGCAATGATATCTGGTGAAATCATGGATCTTAGAAGAGAACTTACTACCTCCATTTTACTAACCATCATAATTCCTATCTGCATTCTTTATATCTATCCTTATATTCACAGATAAGTGTAGCTCCCACCCCTCAAAGAATCTTCTCTAAGGAACACATGGAGGTCATTAGAGAAAACCACCACTAGCTAAAATGCAAAAGACAACTGATCGTGAGGAGTCCAGCCCCTGTTGATATATCTACAACACAACTTCTGCACCTGAGGCTCAGAGAACATAATGGAAGACAGGAAGAAATAGTGTAAGAGCCAGGGGATCAGGAAATCTGATGTGTTGTCTCCTAAAAATAACAGGGAAGCTTAACCCATGATACCTTAATAATGTTGCTGCCAAAATAAGACCTGAACAAATACAACAATGATAAATCTGCTAACATGAAAGGTGGAAATTCCATGAAACCATAGAAAAGAACTACAGGCAATTAAGGAATACTGAGAGTGTAGAAATAGCCTTCCTCATGGATGAGCCCCTATTGGTAAGCTCTGAAATCATATGCACACAAGTAACACTAAACAGACTGAGCAAGTAATATTTGTATATATGTGTAACTACAACAAAGAAAAAGAGGCCATGAAATGAAATNTAGCAAGATGGAGACACAAGGGAAGAGCTGGATGATGGAAAGGAAAGAGGGAAATGATGTAATTATATTTTAATTTATACATAAGTATTATACATAAATGTATATAAAATATATGGTCATATATGATGTTTCCATGAATACTTAAAAATAAGATAGTTTTTGATTTAAGTGTCTAGTCAACTTTATCTTATTATACAGATACCTTAGGTCTTNTACATCCNTACATCTTTCTGTCTCTCTCCCATGCCCTCCTTTGTGACTCATTTATAGCTTCCTCCATTGACTTGCCAAAATTCCAGATTACAATTCCTTTGCATAAATGAGTTCATATTGGCAATATATGGTATTATTTGGTCAGTACTCCTCTGTGGGCCAATTAGCTGTGTCTCTCCACAGTATCAAAACTCATCTAAATGTTTGTATATGAAATAAAACTACTTCTAACCAGGAGAAAGGATACTATACTTAAGTCTTTGGAAATAAACCTTTAANAGCAATAGTGGCAAACATAGAAATAGCCAATTGGAGTACAATATCTAGCATCTCAGCCAGCCAGTATTGAATAGATTTTTTTAAACATATTATTTTCTATAGAAATCAATTAAACCTTGCACCACAGAAAATGCCTAAACTAAAGTCAATGAGCAAAAAAAAAAATATGCTAAGATAAAGAAGAAAGACACAATATCAAAAATTTAAATTACTTTTTTAATTCTAAGTTTGAGATCCAAAACCAAGGAGCTAGAAGTATAAGAGGCAGCTTTACAAGTGTGGGTAAGAACTGACTCTCTGCATCAGAGAGTGTAAAGAACTGTCCGTTCTTTGAAACGTTAAAGGTCTTCATGTGGAAATAGATAAAGATGGCCTGGAAACAATCAGAATGTTCTGAGCTGCAGGTATTGAATGGATTGTTCTCCTTCTCCATGTTTATTTTAGGAGTCATGGTGAATTATAGATGCATTTGAAGAAACTAAGAAACCCAGATGCTTATGAATGCAGCCTGCCTTCTCTGATTTAGATCTGCCAAAGACACTGTGAGTCACTATAAGGCAACCAGACAGCCACTAAGGTGCAGCACACAACTGAACAGTCATGAGAAAAAGACCAAGTCTCCTGTATATATTATAGAAGAAGCTGATCAGACTGTCAGGTTTCCTATAACTCACTGTTCTGAAATGTTACTTCTACTCTTGTGGTCTTAATTCTTCTATGAGGGAGAAATAACATCAACTCCTGTGGTAATTATAAGTATCAGACAAGATAGTGCGTGGAAAAAAGTATGGTGCCACGAACACAGTTGTTGCTGGTTTTGTTTTGGATTGGGTTACTACTGTCATAGAGAGTTTATCAACCTTGGGCTGCTGCAGAGATTCCTTGGCTGTGTCAGGAAGTCTTTAGGCCCAGATATGAGTTGTATATTGAAATGAACTAGATGTATCTTTGAATCTACAGCACGATTCTGATTTCCTTCAGACCACAACCTCATCAGGCTGACTCAAAGGTACCATTTCTACTTCAAAATGTTATTTGAGCACAGTCCTTGCTTGGCAATCTTACAAGGTACATTTTTACTATTATTTACAGTGTTTGTGCTAAAATAGAAGACTAAAAGGTCCTGAATATGTTATCATGAGACTATAAATGTGCATTTTAATTTTGTCGGTACCCTGGATCCTTGGACTTATCCACACAGAGGCCCAACTAGCTTTTGTTGTAGACTTGCCTTTCTGTGGACCTAATACATTGGATCTCTTGGGGAAAGATTTGTGGAACTTGCACAGATGGTGCTCCAGCTATGCTATGATGCTGATCTGGATTTATATTTGATACTGAATGAGTCACCAAAAGTCATCCAACCTTACTCACTGTATGATTCATCTCATTGGCAAATATTAGCAACAAAGACACTGCCATGAGAGTTACAAGAAATTATGAAAAGTGTCATAAGTTCTGTCAGTTTTGTAAAGGGGAGCACTCCAAACCGTCAACTGTTTTCACAACTGTGCAATGAGTTGGATGTGCCCAACAAAGCTCTGCTATTTCACACTAAAGTGAGATGGTTGTCGAAAGCAATTTTAAAACATTTTTTGAGCTTCGTGATGAACTCAATATGTTTAATCAGAAAGCAAGACCACAGTTCAAGGTACTTTTCAGCAATGAAAGTGAATTGCAGTAATACCACTTTTGGGCATATACCCAAGGAACACACTTAATCATACCACAAGGACACATGCTCAACTATGTTCATAGCAGCATTTTTCATAATAGCCAGAATGGAAACAACCTAGATGCCCGAACTGAAGAATGGATTAAGAAAATGTGGTACATATACACAATGGAGTACTACTCAGCAGAGAAAAACAATGACATCATGAAATTTGCAGGCAAATGGATGGAACTAGAAAATAACATCCGAGTGAGGTAACCCAGACTCAGAAGGACAAACATGGTNTGTACTCACTCATAAGTGGATACTGGATGAAAGGCAAAGCATAACTAGACTACAACCCACAGCTCCAGAGAGGCTAGCTAACAAGGAAAACCCCGAGGGAAGCATGGATCGCCCTGATTAGGGGAAATAGATGAGATCTCTATGAGTAGACTGGAGGTGAGGGGGACAATGGAGGGTAGGGGATGGGGGTGGGAACATAAGGAAACAGGATGGTCCAGCTGGAATAGGGATGGAATGGAAGAGCAATGAAAGAGATACCATGATAGAGGGAGACACCATGGGGATAAGGAGAAACTGGGTTCTAGGGAAGTTCCCAGAAATCCACAAGGATGATCCCACCTTAGACTACTAGCTATAACGGAGAGGGTACCTGAACTATCCTATCCTGGTAATCAGAATAGGGAATACCCTAACTGTCATCACAGAGCTTTTCTCCAGTGATTGATGGAAGCAGATGCAGAGATCCACAGCCAGACACCAAGCAGAGTTCCAAGAGTCCAGTTGGGGAGAGAGAAGAGGGGTTCTCTGAGCAAGTGCATCAAGACCATAATGGGGAAACCTGCAGAGACAACCAAACCAAACTAGTGAGAACTCATGAAAGTTGGATCAACTGTCGTGGAGCCTGCACGGGCTCTCTGTATGGCAAGACAGTTGTGTAGTTTGATCTGCTTCGGGGGCCTCCTGGCGGTGGGATCAGAATCCATCTCTAGTGCATGAGCAGGCTTTTTGGAGCTGACTACCTATGATGGGGCACCTCTTGCAACCTTGAGGCAGGG
>LZPO01097519.1:66771-81776 GCA_001675575.1 Neotoma lepida
TGGGGGTGGGTTGAGGTGGGGAGCTGACAGGGCGGGAGGAGGGAGGAGAGGGGGATCTGAGGTCGGTATGTAAAAGGAGTGAAAGATCTTTTTAATAATAAGAAAATAAAAAGAAAGAAAGAAAAAAGAGGAAAAAAATTCCTAACACCACAAAACATCTAGGAAATCTGGAACATAATGAAGAGACCAAACCTAAAAATAATAGAAATACAAGAATCCAAGATCAAAAACCCAGAAAATATATTTAACAAAATCATAGAAGAAAATTTCATTACCTAAAGAAGAACATGCCTATAAAGGTACAAGAAGCTTAAAGAACGCCAAACAAATTGGATCAGAAAAAGTGTGTACATCACATAATAATCATAATACTAAATATACAGGAAAAAATATTAAAAGCTGCAAGGGGGAAAGGGCCAAGTAACATATAAAGGCAGAGCTATAAGAATTACACCTGACTTCTCAACAGAAACTCTAAAAACCAGAAGGTTCTGGACAGATGTCTTACCAACTTTAAGAGACTANAGATTCCAGCCCAGACTACTGTATCAGCAAAATTTTCAGACACCATAAATGGAGAAAACACAACAAAGTCAAATTTAAACAATATATATCCACAAACCCAGCCCTACTGAAGGTACTAGAAGGAAAAGTCCAACCTAAGGAAGTTAACTACACCCTTGTAAACACAGGCAATAGATAATCTCACACTGGCTAAACCCAAAGAATGGAAACACACATACACATACACTACCAATAACAACAAAATAAAAGGAATTAACAACCATTGGTCATTAATATCTCTCAGTATCAATGGACTCAATGCCCCAATAAAATGACACAGGCTAACAGAATAGATATGAACACATGATCCATCCTTCTGAGTACAAGAAACACATCTCAACACCAAAGATAGACATTACCTCAGAGTAAAGGGTTGGAAAAATATTTTCTAAGCAAATGAACCTAATAAGCAAACTGGTGTAGCTATTCAAATATATAACAAACTAGACTCCAACCAAAATCAAATCAAAGGAGACAGAGAAGGACATTTCACACTCATCAAAGGAAAAATTCACCAAGAGGACATTGCAATTCTTAACATCTTTGCCCCAAACACAAGGACACCCACATTTGTAAAAAGAAACATTATTAAAGCTTAAATCACACATTGAGCCTCACACATTAGTTGTGGGAGACTTCAATACCCTATTCACACCAATGGACAGATCATACAGACAAAAACTAAACAGAGAAATAATGGAGCTAGCAGAAATTNTGACTCAAATGGATGGAACAATTATCTACAGAANATTTCACGNNAAAACAAAAGAATACATTTCTTTTCAGCACCTCATGGAACATTCTCCAAAATTGACCATAGACTATCAACAAAAACAGAAACAACAGAAAGCCTCCAAACTCATGGAAACTGAACAACTGTCTATTGAACGAAAAATGGGTCAAAACAGGGATAAAGAAAGAAATTAAAGACTTCCTAAAATTCAATGGAAATGAATACACAACATGCCCAAACTTATGGGACTCAATGAAAGCAGTGCTAAGACAAAAGTTCATAACACCAAGTGCNTTCATAAAGAAATCAGAGAGATCTCATACTAGTGACCTAACAGCACACCTGAAAGCTCTAGAAGAAAAAGAAATGAACATACCCAAGAGGAGCAGATGGCAGGAAATAATCAAACCCATGGTTTAAACCAATAAAATAGAAACAAAGAGAACAATACAAAGAATCAATGAAATAGAGAGTTGATTATTTGAAAAAAATCAACAAAATAGTCAAACTCTTATCCAAACTAACTAAAAGGCAGAGAAAATATCCAAATTAACAAAATCAGAAATGAAAAGGGGTACATAATAATAGACACTGAGGAAATCCAAAGAATCATTCGGTCATACTTCAAAAACCTGTACTCCACAAAACTGGAAGATGTAAAAGAAATGGACAAATTTCCTGATAGATTCTACATACCAAAGTTAAATCAAGATCAGATAAACAATTTAAATAGACCTATAGCCCCTAAGGAAATAGAAGCAGGCATTAAAAGTCTCCCAATGAAAAAAAGCCCAGGGCCAGATAGTTTCAGCGCAGAATTCCTGCCCAACTCTGTCACTTCCTGTCTGTACAGACCTCCAGACCTTTATGGTTAGTGCTGGGATTAAAGGTGTGTGTCACCATGCCTGGATCTGTTCCCTAGTGTGGCCTTGAACTCACAGAGATCCAGACGGATCCCTGCCTTCCGAGTGATGGGATTAAAGGCCTGTGCTACCGTTGCCTGATCTCTATGTTTACTATAGTGGCTGGCTTTTTCCTCTGATCCTCAGATAGACTTTATTGGGGCACACAGATAAAATACCATCACAGTCTTAGTATAGGCTTCCAGCTTCTTTATGTCTAAGAATTTATATCAAAAATATTCCTTGAGAATTGAGTCTTTTGATTATTATAATCTTCACTTTTTAAATATTTGTAATTCCTTCTGTTTTCAGAAGGGATTGCCTCACCTTCCTAAGTAGAAGAAAAATAGACTAAATATTGATGTATATAAACAATGTAGGAAGGCAAATTTTCACTGAGATTGGTCAAAATGCACTTCTGTGTTCATAATGCAAGCACTTAGGAGATCTTTCTATAAGACAGTAGCTGTCTGAATACTCTCTTCATTGCCATCTTCATTTCTTGATTCCTGAATGTATAGATCACAGGATTCAGAAAGGGAGTGAAAACTGCATCAAATATAGCCAGAAATTTATCCAGGTGTATGGAGGGAGAAGGCCATGTATAGACAAATATCAAAGGACCAAAGAATAAGACCACCACAGAGATATGAGCTGAAAGTGTGGACAGAGCTTTAGAGGAACCACTTGAAGAGTGTTTTTGTACAGTGATTATGATGACAATATAGGAAATGACCAGTATGATGAAGGAGCCCACAGAGATGAACCCACTGTTGGCTGTGACCATGAACTCTAGTTTATGGGTGTCTATGCAGGCAAGTTTGATGAACCGAGGAAGGTCACAGTAGAAGCTGTCCAACACATTTGGTCCACAGAAAGGTAAATTGACTACAAAAGCCAGTTGAACAAGAGAGTGTATAAGGCCAACTAACCAGGCAGTCACTACAAAGAAAAGACATGTTCTTGGGCCCATAATGGTCAGGTAATGGAGAGGTTTACATATGGCTACATATCTATCAAAGGCCATGGCTATAAGTAAAACCATCTCCACACCACCAATGACATGGATGGAGAAGATTTGAATGATACAGCCTCTAAAAGAGANGACTTTGTGCTTTCTGAACAGATCATACATCATCTTCGGAGAAGTGACACATGAAACACCTAGGTCAATGAAGGAGAGGTTAGCCAACAGAAAGTACATGGGAGAGTGTAACTGAGGGTCTGAAGCCACGGTAAAAATGATGAGGGAGTTTCCCATCATGCTTGCCACATAAAACACAGAGGAGAACACAAAGACAAGAAGCTGAATGTCCCAGGAGTTGGTGAGTCCAAGAAATACAAACTCCAACACCACAGAGCGATTTGCTCCTTCCATAAGCATGAACGTCAGTGCTACCTGGAGGAGGAAACAGGAAAAGCTGTAAATTGTACTAATCGAGTATATTAAAAAAAGTTGTGGAAGTCTGTTTGTAATCTAACATTAAAATCAAACTAAAGGCAAACATATATGAAAAAATGAAAACCACTTAATTTCAAGGAGTAAACTTTAAAATAAAAGTGAAATATCACTTTATACTTGTTAAAAGAGGTTTTAACAAAAAGTCAAAAAAGTTCAGAATGGATGTGAAAAATAGATCTATCTTTAAATTGTTGATAAGCATATAAAGTAGTGCAACATTACAAAAGAAAATTATGATACCTCTTAAAATTTCAAAATATGGTTTTATGTAGCTTGGGAATAAAACACTCACTTACTAAAGCATTGACCATGGTTTTGGAAAAAAGAAGGAAGAGAGGAGAAAGGGAGAGAGAGAGGGAGATAGGGAGGGGGAGAGAAGGAGGGAGGGATTAAATTAGAACTACCATATGATTGAACAAGACTCCTTTTTGTACAATTCATTACTGTCTGAGGAAACTCCACCATCGTTTGCAATAATTTCTTCCCATTATCCTTGTGGCATTATCTACAATAATCAATATAGAAAAAAACCTAAATGCTCATTGACAGCTGAGTGGATAGTATACAAACACACACTAACATACAGGCACAACAGAATATTCTTCAGCTTTTTAAAAGAGGGAAATCCTGTTTTGTAATAATCTNCATGATCCTAGGTCATTGTTATACATGAAATTAAAGAGATGTAGAAAGATCAATACAGACAATCTCACGAACACATAGAATCCAAAGAAGGAATGTTCATAAAAGCAGTGAATACAGGGGTGTGTCATATAGAAATAAAGATGATTGGAAAGTGGAAAGAGAAGACCTTTGCCAATGGATGAAGATATTTTGCTAGGATGATATGTTTCTGGAGATCCATCATGCATCATTTTGACTTTGGTTGACAGTAAAGCTGTACTGAATGTTTAAAAATGCCGAGAGGAGATTGACAATGTTCTCATAGGAAATAAGTGTGTGATGCAATGAAATAGTTTAATTTAATTGTTTCATAACGCACACATACATTAAAACATCACATTGGACTCTCTAATTAGAAACAAGATTTTTTCATTAGTTTGTTATACCTTAATAAAACTTGAGAGGGAAAACCACCTACAACACCTAGGGATTGTGAAAAGGTGACCACACGGGGGAGCTGGTGGCACTTGTGTAGTGCTACCATAGTCTCTCTCAATTTCATGTTCCTCTGTTTTCCCTCAGAGTGGGTACAGGAATATTTCTTTAGACAGAGAAGACTGGTCAACATGGAAACAAATGATTTTTGCTTGAAGAATAATATATAGCCTGGTCCACACACATAAAAACAACACTCTTTTTGAANTTCAACACTGCTATCTTATTCTGACAAATAAGCCCTTCCTCCTACCTACTTCTGGAAAACACTTAACTTCAAGGTTTATTAAATGTTTTATCAAATCGTGAGATCTTGCTTTCTGTTAGCATTTATGTTACTTCTTTAATTTTTTGAGAATATAATACAAATACATCATTTCTCCCTCTCTTTTCTCAAGGCCCCCTATTTGCCCCCTCCTTGCTCTCTTTCAAATTTATGGCTCTTTTTATCATTTTTTACTATCCCTCAAATTGTCTACACTTGTCATGATACAATCTCTCCAAATACATGTAAGCATATTAAATAGAGAGAGCATGACATATGTCTGTTTCCACTCTCTGAAGTAATTAAGAAGTGGTCCAGGGAGAGGTGTAAGTCTCTCTGTAACAGTCAGTTACCAGCATGTGTCAAGTCAGACACAGAAACTGTAGGTGCCTACAAATTTTCTGTCCCAACAAAACCAAAATACCTCATTTTAAACTGGAAGTATTGGTTCATGGAACAGTAGGGTTGGGTGAGAATCGTTACCCTGGAGTACATAGCACGTCATTTGAAAACTTAACCATCTAAAAGGAACAATGTAGTAGACTACTTTCTGTTCCAACACTGGTGACAGGATTCAATATATTTTATTATAGTTTACTTTTATCTAGTAAAGAAACATAACACAATAAACAGAATATGATCCTTGAATTCAGATCAAAATTAACACTGTGGTTCATACACCATCAAATTAGGCATTAGGCATAAGCCCCTGAGTTTCAGTCTGTCTATTGAACACATTTTTAAATCCTGTATTTTATAATTTGGTTAGGAATAACACAATTAAAGATCATAATCACTCATTCAGCATGTAGGTATTCCATAGACAAGTATTTGGTAAAAGTTAGTATTACTTTCCTTTTCCATTTGTACGTGAATGAGTTGAACTCATGATATAGAAGAATGAATGAAAAAACTTAGGGTTTAAGCAAGCAGGGAGCATCAAAACCCTTCACTTCTGAAATATATTTCAAAATACATTAGCTGTTTCCTTTTAACAAGAGATTTTTCAAAATATAACTGGCTCCTATTTGAAAGTATGTAATGTTCATGTTATCTTGGTGATTAAAATATAAACTTTAAGCTGAAATTAAGTATATTTGCTTTCAAAGAAACCGGTGTCTCTTTAGTGGTTACTACAAATCTAACTCATTAAATTTTCCTTCACAGATGGGCTGTAACGCCCTTAAAGCTAAAGACTACAACATTCTTCTCGCCAATGTACCACAGAACTAATAATCACAGTACAATATAATTTTTATTGAAACATAAAAAGGATATTTTAATACTTAAAAACCACATTAAAATACGTTGTTATGTAGTCAAAGAAGGCAAAGANACTAGCCAGAATTATAAAGTGAGAGAGAATTAGAAAACAAATGATTATAGAAGTAAAAATTTGGAGAAAAAGTAGAAATAAATGAGATTAAAGAGAAAAATCTAAAAACCATACTAAGAAAATTGAATAGCATTTGTGCAATTATAAGGAGAAAAAGGAACCAGGTCCCTTTAGTAAAATAATGGATAATTTATGAGGAATGATAAGCATTGATTTTCAGAGCTAGCCTTCAGAAACCATATAATTATAACATTAAAAATACAGTAACTGCAGGTATGTTATATAAGTATTTTCGGCATATGTTCATTACACATAGTGATAGGTTTCATAAATCCATTCTCTCTTAATTCTTTTAATTCGTGTATAAGATAACAATTATTATTATGGTATTTTNGGGATTGACGTTCTAAAACTCTAAGACATTCTCATTTTATCAGCTGTGAATTTACCTATCTTTATTTGCAACTCCCTTCATCTAGTAAGAACTAGGAATTTGTCTAAAGTGAGTTCACCCAAGTATGGTGACTTATGATTAGAGAAGAGCAAGCTATAACTGCAGTACAAATACCAGGAGATATCATATATGATGAATTTGGAAGATTACAATTAAAAGTCAACGATGTCAGCAGCTAAATTCTTAGTACAGACAAAGTCATATAAAGTTTGTAGATCTGTTTAACTTGAGGCCCATACCACGAGAGGGAGCCCATGCCCTACACTGCCTAGATGGCCAGGAACAGGCAACTGGATAGGCCAGAGAATTAGGGTAGAACCAAACACAACCAGAAAAAGAAATCAATGAAATGATTCCTAGTGATATTCTGCTATACTCATAGATCAGTGCCTTGTCCAGTCATCATCAGAGAGGCTTCCTCTGGCAGCAGATGGGAGTGTATGCAGAGAAAAAACAGCCGGCATTATGTGGAAAGAATGTCTAAATTGGAGGTCTCCATCCGGTTCCTCTCTCTCAGAAATCGGGGACCTCCCCCGACGAAGGGAAAAAACACTGTAGGAGTCAGAGGGGATGGAGGACCCCAAAGGAACAGGGTCCACCGAATCAACTAAGCAGGACTCAGAGAGACTAAAACAGTAAGCAGGGGGCCTGCTTGGGTCTNTACGAGGTCCTCTGCATATTATGTTACAGCTGTTAGCTTGGTGTTTTTGTGGGACTCCTAACAGTGAGTGGGTGTATCTCTGACTCTTTTGCCTGCTCTTTGAACTCTTTTCCTTCTATTTGGTTGCCTTGTCCAGCCTTGGTATGAGGCCTTTTACTTTGTGTTATTATATCTTGTTTTGTCCTGTTTTGGCTTTCATGTTTTGGAGACCTCTTCTTTTCTAAAGAGGAAATGGAGAGGGAGCAGATCTAGGGAAGAGTGGAGGTAGGGGGAACTAGGAGGAGCAGAGGGGGAAAACTGTAGTTGGGATGCACTGTATGAGAGAAGAACCTTTTGTGTGTGCGCGCGCGCGCGTGTGTGTGTGTGTGTGTGTGTGTGTGTGTGTGTGTGTGTACATATATATGTATATATGTATGAAATACAAATATTTAAAAAGTTTCTAGATATGTATACAAGGACAAGATGTTCACTTACTTGGAAGCCATAAATACCCTCAGAGAAAACTCCTAAGAGATTGTGTTTGGAATTGTCTTCGCTTACACATTAGCTGTACTTTAAAGTGCTGTTTCATAAGCACATTCTTTATGCTCATAACTAATGAAAAATCCATGATGAGAAAGACCACCCTATGTCTTTGCCTAGTGTAGGGCTTACTGCTTTGCCTTAGTCTATACAGAACTAATGAATCGAGGAAAACATATCCCAAGACATTCAGTCCTTATTGATGTACAATGTGTTTGGTATTGAGGTTCCTAGTGCAGAGTTATCAAGTTCAAAGGCTCTGTCGAAAACAGTTCATGTAAATCATCATCTGCATGTATTTCTTTCTCAATCTAGAAATATTGCAAGCTCATTCACACACTCANTTGAAACATTTCACAGTTTTACTTCTCAAATTGGTAGGAATATCTCTCTTTTTAATTATTATTATGGGAAATTTAAATGATTATCTCTTTTTCAAATAAATACATACATAAATAAAACGCAGTGACTTTGTAGCTTCAACTTTACTGGACTCAATAAACCAAGTGTTTAGTTGTTGTTTTTGAGACAATGTCCTTTTGTGTATCCCAGGTTGGCCTCAAACTCAAGCAATCCTCCTGCCTCCATCTACCAAGCTGTGCACCAACATGCCCAAAATATCTTTTACAATCCTTTTCATATTATTCTGATTCTCTTTCTCACTTTATATTACCCTTAAAAATTACTCATCAAAATTCTTTACCCTTATATATCCTACTTATTGTTCAGAAATAAAATTAGTACAAACATTACCTATAAACTGTCGAAGAAAACTGGAAATATAAATACAATTCCAGATAGCTCTAGGTATTATTTTGTTTTGAAATTATCCATGTCGTATCTAAAGATGAAATTACATTGGAAAGTATGTTTTCAGCACTGGATTATTTGGTATCCATGTCAAATTATATTTTTGGTCAGGTGTCTGTGACACTCTTCACACTGGAAGAATGGCAATAAACTTATATCTGTTTTAGAGATGTTCAGTGTATGCCCAGCTCTTTTGAAAAGGTGATGGATAGAAAAATGTAGCCTTTATGCTTTTGCTTTTTGTATCAATAAATACTTGCTGATTTACCAAGTAGAAGAGGATAAGGTCATTCATTAATTATCAGAGAATGGAATGATTAAGTATAAGCTATGCTACATAGAAAATATTATAAAGCTATTTGATGTTCTCTAATGCCTTTATATTTCCCCATGTAACAACATGGTTCCAGCTCAAAGTAAAAATCAGTANTGTCCTAGTATGTCAATAAATTTTTACAGGTATTTTCTTGCGCTTATCTAATGATTTTCCTAAATGCTATCTATTTTGCTTTAGGCCCACTCAATCAAGTTAAAATATGACTCAAATTCATAGCAATTTCAACAGTAGAATCACATCTATAAATAAAGCACTATTCTTATTGCTAAATTTCCTTCCAGCTGTCATTTACCTGCATAAAATGAACACAGTCTTCATGGATTCAGATTTCCCTGTGTTCTCCAACATAAAGTACCTGTGATATTCCAATACAAGAATATGTAAAACTAATTATACATACCTCAAGTAGGCAATGACCAAGACAGTTTTAAAATGCTTGTAGTTCAGGGACCTTTTCCCTGGAGGACCATTTGATTTGTCCAGTATGACGAAAGGATTTCAGATCTCATTATACAATACTAGAAATAAAAAAGGAAACAAAATTGAGAAGTTTTGTATCATTGCGCTATTTTGTTGTATTTATAAATAGTTCAATTAATTTTTTAAAATAGGTAAATATACTCATGATGACTTCCTTTTAATATACTAAATAATTATGGATTTCTACACAGATTTAGCTATACAAATCTTCATTCTAATGAATAACATTTAGAAATAAAACAACTAAAATCAACAGTCAATTTACAGTAAATTTAGAAATTATACTATACCCAAAATGTCCAGTGTCTTAAAGCCACACTGAAAAGAAAGCTCAAATTGTGTATAATTAAAGACAATCAAACACACTGTTCATATAGAAAGTGGAGAGCAGAACAGCATACACTATGAATTCCCTCCTATGTGGTGGGCCTCAATCCAATCAGAAGGCAGTTGGTTAGCACCATAACAGCCAAGCCACTATTGCACAAGGGGACACATCTTACATGGCAGACCAATACTGCAGCTCATAGTATTCACAGCTGGGTAAGATTTGTTGAAGTCTTTATTCTCCTAGTAGTCTGCATAGAACCATCTGGCACTATGAAAGCTGTCTCAGCCTAATTCCAGTCTGATTTCTCTATATTGTACAATTAAGATGTACTGTTTGGGGGGCTTCTAGGACCTCCCTGGCGAACAATAATAAGAAGGTATCCCACACATGGCTTGCTTATTTATTTATCGATGGCCTTCAATACAGAAANCAACAGTTCAGTGTCTGATTTCGCATTCTAGGTTTGTACTTGTCCATAAAATATGATGCATAAGTGAGAATCGCTGCCCTGGAGAGCTCAGCTCATGAGCAGAAATTTTAAACCTCTGAAGACAGCCATTCTGTCATAGAAAGCATTGTGTTGGACTTTGAAAAAAATAATCTATCACATTGTGTTGTAGGTCTACTTCTTCTTAGAAAACAAACAGCACAGTAGGCACGAGATAGGCTTTCAATTCAGAAAACATAATTAATGCCATGGCTCAGCCACCTGCAATTTATTCCAGAGATAGTTTATTAATCTATTGTATAAATTAAAACACTGAATTTTACATTATAANTTAAACATAATAAAAGTTCAAAACTCTGCTGCTGAGGACATGGTTCTACCACAGTTGGGGTCTGTGTTGATATCTGTGGCCCATGTTGTCACCAAAGGCCACACAGATTCCCAAGATTTAAGCTGCAACTTGTGACCATGTTGGTGTCTAAGGAACATGCTGCCATGAGGGCCATGCCGATCTGTGTGGCCTGTGTTGCCACATGGGGCCATGGGGTCCTCTGGGCCCAAGCTGATGCTTAGGGTCATATGTGGGTCTGTGGCTCTACAGCAGCCAGGATCTTCGTTGATGTCCATGGATCCTGTTACCATCGAGGGTTGTGTGGATGCCCAGGGTCTGGTCAGCCACCTGAGATCATGTTGGTGTCTGAGTACCAAGCAGCCCTCAGAGTCATACTGAGCTGGGTGACCTGCGCTGCCACTAGGGCCCTGGTGGCATGTGGGCCAGAGCTGCTGACTAGAGCCATGTCTGGGTCCATGGTCCTACTACAGCTGGGGTCTGTGTTGATGTCCATGACCCAAGTTACCATTCATATTGAAATCTAAGGGCCATAATGAGCTGACCCCACCCCTCATGGGAGAGCTGGCTCTAACACTTGGGAGAGAAGGCCCCAAACCACACCGTGGGNATGCAAAAGCTGGCCCCAATGGCATGGGGCTAGGAAAACTGGCTCTNCCCTTCACCTGAAGAAGGTAGTCCCAGTGGCATAGACTGGCAAACTCAGCTGTCACCCAGACCCACATCTTGGGCATTGAGTTGGCCCACCCTAACATCTACCTCATCTATGACCTGCTGGAGCACATGAAGGGACTAGTCCTGTGGAACAATAGCTGCGGGTTCCCCATGACTCAGGGCAACAACAGGACATCCAAGAGGAATTTCAGTGAAGGTCCAGTGATGATGGTATACCAGAGGCCAGAGGCCTTGAACCAGACCAATGACTCATTGAGATGGACATTTGTGGATGGAGTTGATTGGACAAAAGTGTATACTGTGTGACACACCTAAGCTCCCCATGCCATTAGGGTGAATGAAGAGGTATTAATGAGACAAGAAAGATGGAGGAGTGAGGTGAGTTTTTGTTTCATTTGTTTTGTTTTTAATTAATNTTCTTTAGGGGAGATGCTGCAGGGTTGAAGGACAGATATGGAGGGACTGGGAAGTGAGTGGGACTGAGGTGTATGAAGTGAAATTCCAAAAAAAAATCAATAAATAATTACATTATACATTAAAAAGGTTATTCAAAATGTGTTAAATACCTCCTATTCAATAATAGATTATACTATTCATGCTGAGTAATAAAAGTGGACCTTCAAAGGTATTTAAATGTATTTTTTTCTAGAAGAACACTCTGTCTCTTTGGTGCTTATACTAAATTAAGTATAATTTATTAAGTGTTCCTTTTCAACTAGATACAACTCCCATCAATTTAAGGAATATACATTTTCTGAATATTCCCTAAGGTTTCTCTGTTTTTCAGTAGTGTGCATTATAATATANCCTTTGAATAATGCAGCAATTACTATGAGAATGCAAGCATCTTTTTGACANGCTAATGTTTTTCTGGAGAAATCTCCATATATTAACTTAGCATTTAAACTAATCTTCACTCACCAACACTATATGAGTTTCCTTTGCTCACATCTCACATGGATTTGTCTTTTGTCTTTGTGATGATAGCCACTGTATTTGATCCAAACACACTAGTAGAAAGAAAATATTTATTAAGTATTGGCTATATATTCAACACTGGGTGCCATTGCTTCCTTTTCTCCATACATTGAGTTGTAAGAGAACATGGCAGTGATCTCGGAGTTTGCCAATTGTACTTTTCACAGAAATTGCCTTGAGGCATTAATCTGAAGAATGATGGAAATTGTAGAAATAGAGAAAACACTATGAAGGAAAATTATAAAATGGAAATATCTGTTAAATATAGTCACAGATAGTTGTTTGAAAACTCTGTGACATAGCATTGCCTCTTCCACTTAGGAATTAGCACCCAATTATTTGGTTATATTTCTGATGGAAAATCTCTACAATCCAAGGTCTGAGGCTTGGGACTTTATGGAACTAGTAGACACAAATTGCCAAAGTGAGTGATAGCTTAGTGTGCGCTGGTTTCTCATTGGCTAAATCTTCATCGCTAATTCTAGCATAGGTAGTTAACTCTTTTGTCTAGCATCTCTGCCTCTTGGNTTTCTGAGGTTCTGACTTTCCCATCAGTTACTTTAATCACTCATTCTGAGGCAAAAAAAAAATATTTCTGAACATCTGTGTGAGATGCTTTTGTTCTTCACTTCTTTTGTACTTTTTATTCCCTGGGTGACAATATAAACTCAGTGGACCACACTAATTAGAAGTCTTTTTACTGAGGAAAAACAATATAAGGCTCTTTTGTTTTGTAAAGGTGATGCTCTCAGTCTGAATGTGAAATAATCCTCCTCTAAAGCAGGAGAAATTCTCCCACTTTGAGAATTACCTTGTAAGTAAAACATGTGTGAACAGATGGTTCACAGTACAACAGACATTCCAACCTACCTGTGGACAGAAGATCTGCCTACAACTATTAGTCATAAATTATTGGCTTCAGTTTAAGCTACAATTCAGTTCTTGATATGTTTGCTTTGTGTGTTCTAGAAGAAGCAAAGAGAAGAGTATCAAATGAGCATGTATGAATTTTCCCAAGCTTTTGGAGAAGATGTTTACAAAAGGCTCCAGGTGGCTACAAAATAAAGGTAGAATGCTTAACACAAAAAAGCACTGTGGGAGAACAGTGCTTAATATGTTCATATTTTCTATTCCATATTCATTTCCTAATCTCTTATCCTTTTAATTTTTCATAGCAATAGATTTCTAACTTATACTTTCAGCTTCTGTGTTCTATATAGTCTTAATTTCTGTCACTTATTTCTAAGCATCATTCAAAGCAATTTCTGTTTTTCTCATTGGGAATTGCAGCTCTCATATGATGGAAACTTCTCATTATCTCTTTGTTCTTTAAGAGTGTGATTCCCATCTCAGGACAGATTCTGTTGACTATCTCAGGTAAGAGTTCCATTACCTTTCTTTCCAAGTAAGACTGACATTTCCATTCTTCAGTATCAGTCAATGCTAGGGCCTGGAAAGAGAGTCATCCATTGTTCTTCTTTTGTATCTGTAATTTTCATAATCAATCAGTTACCTGCAGTGGCCCCAGACTGACTCTACATAAAATTTCCATGGAAGAATAAAAGGTTTGTGGGGCACTACGCTTTATTGGCTATTGATAGATTCTGGGAAATGAAGAATCATTGTCTCCTGTTGTGTACCCACTACTGAGATCACCAGCCTCCAACAGAGAGCTCCAGACCCATAGCTACACAGGTGGACCTGATTAGACTAACTGGTCACAAAACAAAATGAATAGATATGAATATGAAAGGGGATTTGTCGTAGGGTGTGCATGAGGTGGTAGGAAGATAGAAGATGGTGAGAGATGGGGATGAGAGTGGTCAGTTTATATTGTGTACATGTATTAAATTATCTGAGAACAAATTTAATTAAGTAATGAAAAAGCACTATTTTAGGCAAGTAAAGATTTAATATTTTAAAAAGTAATTTTTTCATTGATGACACTAATGCAAACCTAGGAAACCCAGATGTGTCAGTAATTTAAACACACAAAATTCCAGGACAAAGTAAGGAATCAATGCACAAAGGCTAAAAGCACGAATTTCTTTCAGCATGCCTCCATTTCATGGCACTAATTTCCCAGGTGGAAGCTAGTGAGTACAATTGTCTGTAGAGCTTGTTTGACTCTCCATAGATTCTCAAGTGCCTTTGCCTCTAGTTTTTCTTTCTTGGCTATACACTTCAAAATAAACAGGATTAAATAATGAAGTGGCCCTAAATAAGTAAGCATAGGAAAAGTCCTGTACCTGGTCTTTATGAGAGATTTACAAAATCTCCCTGTAAAACAACAGGGTGTCTTTAGTGCTCTGTATTTGGTCATTGCTTTACAACCAGAACACCTCTTTTGCTAAATAATATTTTCTCCCTCTTGTACCCTCCAGGGAGTAGTCACCTCATGGTCAGACTTACACAAGTTGATGGATGGAGGAAATCACTCTGTGGTATCAGAATTTTTATTGCTGGGCCTCACCAATTCATGGGGAATTCAGATTCTCCTTTTTCTGTCCTTCACAGTATTTTATGTAGCAAGCATGCTGGGAAATCTTCTCATCGTGCTCACAATCATCTCAGACCAT
>LZPO01097520.1:21322-43513 GCA_001675575.1 Neotoma lepida
TCTGGGGGCAATTTGTAATCTCCAACAAGGCAAAATTTTCTTTACTTCTTCAAACATTCTTTCTAAGTTATCTGTGTTTGAATCAGCTAGTAAAATATCATCCATGTAATGATAAATTATAGATTTAGGGAATTGTTTACGTATTACTTCCAATGGTTGTTATACAAAGTATTGGCACAGGGTTGGGCTATTTAACATTCCCTGTGGGAGGACTCTCCATTGATATCTCTTGACTGGTTGAGAATTATTATAGGTAGGTACCGTGAAGGCAAATCTTTCTCTGTCTTTTTCTTGTAAGAGTATTGATAAGACAAATTCTTTTAAATCAATGACTATAAAAGGCCATTCTTTGGGTAGCAAAGTAGGTAAAGGAATTCTGATTGAAGAGAGCCCATTGGTTAAATTACCTTGTTAATTGCTCTCAAGTCTGTTACCATCCTCCATTTACCAGATATCTTTTTAATAACAAATAGAGAAGAGTTCCAAGGGCTGGTAGACTCTTCAATGTGTTGAGCATTTGACTGCTCTTGAACCAGCTGTTCTAAGGCTTTTAGCTTCTCTTTTGTCAAAGTACATTGTCCAACCCAGACAGGTTTGTCAGTTAGCCATTTTACAGATAGAGCTGTTGGTATTTCTGAGAGTTCAACAACATGGACNATTGGTGGCTGTTTATAGTATGTTATAATATTATTCTGAGAAACATGCATTGGTCTGTATTCCCTTTCTGAGACTGTAGGAATTTTAATCTGGGTATTCCACTGCTCTAATAGACCTTGACCCCAAAGATTTACTGCTACATTTGCCACATATGGCTTCAGCCTTGCTCTCTGTCCTTCTGGGCCTATACATTCAATCCATCTAAAACTCTGCTTCATCTGAGCTAGAGTTCCAATCCCTAAAAGCTGAATGTCTACTTCTTTAAGTGGCCAGTTTGGATGCCATGATTTTGGTGTAATTATAGTCACATCCGCACCTGTGTCTACCAAACCCTCCAGTATCCTGCCATTAAACAGAATTTTAAGCTTTGGCCTTTGTTCATTTATGGAAGTCTGCCAAAATATTCATTTTATGGTGTTCTTTGGAACCTTTGATTCATCTATCAGAGTTGTTCTATCATCCAGTGCAGTATCGTTCTTTACATTAGACATTGGCTTATTTAATTTTCCTGGAGAGGAATTTCCTCCACAGTTGCTGGAAACATTTGGACCATGTTCGATTTGGAGGCCTGCAGGAGGCCCCTGAGGCTTTTCCGACCGGTAAGGGGTTGCCCTGTATATCTATTACTGATCTGCATTCATTGGTCCAATGTTGGCCTTTGCCACATCTTCTACATAATCCAGAGGGTTGGGGTCTCCTGTTTTGATTATTTCTAGAAGGAGTATTACTTGTAGGAGCACCCCATTTACAGTTCCTACTAATATGGCCTCTGTACCACATCTAAAACATTTGGTATTCTGGGGCCTTCTTCCACCTCTGGAAATTGCTTGNCCTATCCAAGCCTCATTATCTTGGTTAAGAGACTGAACACCATTAGTATATTGGATCCATTCTTCCATGACCTTTAATGGCATAAGTATTCTTTTGCATTCTGTATTAGCATTATTAAATGCAAAAGACTCAGTTAATATTTTTCTTAAATCTTTATCTGACACAGTTTTGTTTATAGCTGTGGTCAGTCTCTGTAGAAAATCAGTGAAGGGTTCTCTCGGACCCTGAAATATCTTTGAGTATACTTCAGTTGGTTTTCCTGGTTCTGGAATTTTTTCCCAAGCATTTAGAGCTGCTGTATGGCATAGGGATATTATGTGTTCATCATAAGAGGCCTATACATTCTTATCAATAAATTGTCCCTCCCCCAGGATTTGATCCTGGGAGACTTGNAAACCTCTAATTTTTCCTTGCTGCTCCAAATTCCTAGCTTCCTCCCTCAGTCAACGTTTCCATTGTAATTGCTGGCTATATTCTAGCACAGCTGAAATTAATTGTTTCCAATCATTTGGAATGACACGATTGGAGGTGGACCACGAGTTCAGCACTTGTTTTATAAAGATCAAGTGAATTCCATATGTCACAATAGCTTCCTCTAGACCTTTTAAAACTCCCTCATANAAACTGGTTGTAAAATGTATTCTATATATGGTTGGAGGTGTGCTTCATCTGCTGGCCTCTCACGGAGGATGACAGGATATGCCATTGTGTAAGGACTATCCAGAGAGGTTATCACCTGTATAGGCTTGTCGTTCTGGTTATTAACTCTCTTGTTACCTTTACTGAGATTTTCTTCTAGGGCTTGTATACGAGCACCTAGGTTCTGTTCCAGTGAACAGACCTCCTCTATTGCAAGAGATTCTAGATTTTTCATGGCATCATGTAATTTGTTACGTTCTTCTAAAACACATGATTCCATAGATTTTATTTTATCAATTAATGACAATCTTTCTTCCTTATAAAATTTCTGAGCAGTAGAAACATCACTCTGAAGAGCTATTGTTATATTCATTAAATATTCATATTTATCATCAAGGAAATCAAATTTGTTTGCACATTTATTATTATTGGACTGAATTTTCTGTAATAAGTTAGCAGATTCCAAACTAAGGAGTCTGTCATTTAATTCCGAATTGTTTACTTGTAAGTCCTGATCAGCAGATTTCAAGGTAAGAATCTCTTTTTCCAAATCCTTAGTTGTATGCTGTAAATCCTGAGTAGCAGTTTCCATAGAAAGAATTCTTTTGTTNAAAATTTGATTGCTAGCTTCCATAGAAAGAATTCTTTCATTCAAATTTTGGTTGGTATGTTGCAAAGCCTATATCAGTTCTAATGATGAGCCATTCCTGTTTTTAGTATTATACCAGGTCTTAGTTATTATGTAAATTAATGTAAATGTCAAAGTGGTGATTCCTAAATATGCTGCAGAAGGTTCATAATTTTCCCATTTTAATTCATCCANTATAGAAGCAAAAAAGTTATTGAATCCTTGTGCACTAATATTTTCAGCCATTTTTGAGAAATATATAGAATTATCAAATATTCTTACCTGGTTTTACTTTGTCCTTGCGATGATTTTTTAGATGTAGTAATGCAGTTCGGCCAGTAGGTGTCACTGGTGTATCGCTACAGCCGCCATGAGACCAGCGTTTCTAAAATGTTCTGATAAGATGTTGCTCATATGGTAAAACAGATTTTAAACCAAGGTAGTGATGAACCAGAGGCGCACTTAAGCACCTGGTATAAACTGCCTGCATTTTCACTATATCGCTCAGAATATAGCCGAGTGGGCACATGTGCCTCTGAGTGCCAGAATCTTAGCAATGGCAGACAGCCGGAGCAGACTGGTGCTCTCCCTGTGGCCGCCAGCTCTGGTACTGAGCGAAATCATGGCGTAAACAGCGATTGTTAAAATGTAAGCTCTGAGATAGAATCTGTCCCTTATGGTGTGGGGGGTAGGGGCCCCACGTAATGGGCACCACATATTATGGTAATTATATGGCCAGCCCAATTATTTATATATTTTATCAAGATAGCTTTATTTTAGAAACAACTTATGAAACAGGTGGGAGGGAGCCAGTACAGGGATGAACAGGAGAGCTACTTCATCCAGCGGAGAATTCTGGCTTGGTCTTCAGTCTGTCTTCTGAGACCGCAGTGATCCTGAAACGGCAGGAGCAGGGCCAGTCACATAGGTACCCCAGATTTTTAGGGGGCTCAGGTGAACCACGCCCTAAGAGGAGGTCTTAGCCAGGTGTCATGATTACCAAAATAGCTATCCACTACAATTACACAATAAAAGACTGGGGTTGAATCAGATCGAGAGAGCTAGGAGAAGAGCTGAGACCTGGAAGAAGAGCAGAGAGCTGGGAGAAGAGCAGAAGAACTGAGAGCTGAGAGCAGAAAGCAGAGCATTGCAGAACCCAGACTCTCGAGATCTGATGAGACTCATCAGCTTGCATTAATATACATGTTTGAGTCTTCACTTGCACCTACCAAGATATCGCTGCCCTTTGGGACTCATGAAACTGCTGAGGCTGGTCCCTGGCAAATCCCAAAGAAGGGAAATACAAACACACTACCACCAAAAGAACAGGAATCAATAATCACTGGTCATTAATATCCCTTTATGTCAATGGACTCAATTCATCTATAAAAAGACACAGGCTAACAGAATGGATACGAAAATAAGACCCATCCTTCTGCTGCATATAAGAAATATACCTTAACTCCAAAAACAGATACTACCTCAGAGTAAAAGGCTGGGAAAAGACTTTCCAATCAAATGGAATTAAGAAACAAGCGGGTGTAGCTATCCNAATATCTACTAAAATAGACTTCAAACTAAAATCAATCAAAAGAGATGAGGAAGGAGATTGGGAAAATCCACCAAGATGAAGTCTCAATTCTGAATATCTATGCCCCAAATACAAGGGCACCCACATTTGTAAAAGAAACATTACTAAAGCTTAAATCACACATCAAACCCCACACACTAGTAGTGGGAGATTTCAACACACCACTCTCACCACTGGACAGATCTGCCAGATTGAATCTTAACAGAGAAATAAAGGACCTAACAGAAGTCATGACTCAAATGGACCCAATTGATATCTACAGAACATTCCACCCTAACAAAAAAGAATATACCTTCTTCTCAGCACCCCATGGAACTTTCTCTAAAATTGACCACATGCTTGGTCACAAAGCAAATCTCAATAGGTACAAAAAAATTGGAATAACCTCCTGTATTTTATCCGACCACCATGGCTTAAAATTAAATATTAACAACAAAAGTTACAGAAAGCCTACAATCTCATGGAAACTGAATAATGCCCAAATGAATCACCAATGGGTCAAGGAAGAAATAAAGAAAGAAATCAAAGATTTCCTAGAATTCAATGAAAACGAAAGTACAACATACCCAAACTTATGGGACACAATGAAAGCAGTGCTGAGAGGAAAATTCATAGCACTAAATGCCCATATAAAGAAGATGGAGAAATCTCACACTAGCGAATTAACAGAACACTTGAAAGCTCTAGAACAAAAAGAAGCAAACTCACCCAGGAGGAAGAGATGACAGGAAATAATCAAATTGAGGGCTAAAATCAATGAAATAGAAACAAAGAGAACAATACAAAGAATCAATGAAACAAAGAGCTGGTTCTTTGAAAAAATCAACAAGATATACAAACCCCTTTCCAAATTAACCAAAAGGCAGAGAGAGAGCATCCAAATTAACAAAATCAGAAATGAAAAGGGAGACATAACAACAGACAATGACGAAATCCAGAGAATCATCAGGTCATACTTCAAAACCCTGTACTCCACAAAATTGGAAAATCTGAAAGAAATGGACAATTTTCTGGATAGGTACCACATACCAAAGTTAAATCAAGACCAGATAAACTATTTACATAGACCGATAACCCCTAAAGAAATAGAAACAGTCATTAAAAATCTCCCAACCAAAANCGCCCAGGACCAGATAGTTTCAGCGCAGAATTCTACCAGATCTTCAAAGAAGACCTAATTCTAATACTCTTCAAGTTGTTCCACACAATAGAAACAGAAGGAACATTACTAAACTCTTTTTATGAGGCTACAGTTACCCTGATACCCAAACCACACAAAGATGTAACAAAGAGAATTACAGACCAAACTCCCTCATGAACATTGATGCAAAAATACTCAATAAAATATTGGCAAACCAAATCCAAGAACACATCAAAAAAATTATCCACCATGACTAAGTAGACTTCTTCCCAGGGATGCAACATATGAAAATCTATCAATGTAATACACCATATAAACAAACTGAAAGAAAAAGACCTCATGATCATCTCATTAGATGCTGAAAAAGCCTTTGACAAAATCCAACACCCNTCCATGATAAAGGTTTTGGAGAGATCAGGAATAGAAGGAACATACCTAAACATAATAAAGGCAATTTACAGCAAGCCAACAACCAACATCAAATTAAATGGAGAGAAACTCAAAGCGATTCCACNGAAATCAGGAACAAGACAAGGCTGCCCACTCCCCCCATATTTATTCAATATAGTACTTGAAGTTCTAGCTAGAGCAATAAGACAACAAAAGGAGATCAAAGGATAGAAATTGGAAAGGAAGAAGTCAAACTTTCACTATTTGCAGACGATATGATAGTGACCGCAAAAATTCTACCAGGGAACTCCTACAGCTGATAAACTCCTTCAGTAAGGTGGCAGGATACAAAATTAACATGATAAATGGGGAAATCATGGGACTAGGGAGAAACAGAGTGCTAGGGAAATTCCCAAGAGTCCACAGGGATGACCCCACCTTAGACCACTGGAAATAATCGAGAGGGTGCCTGAACTGGCTTACTCTGGTGATCACATGGATGAATACCCTAACTGCCACCATAGAGCTCTCATCCAGTGACTGATGGAGGCAGATGCAGAGATCCATGGCTGGGCACCAGGCTGAGCTCTAGGAGCCCAATCGATGGGAGACAGGGGGCCTTCTATGAGCAAGGGACAATGAGATCATGATGGAAGGGTGTACAGAGATGGCCAGCCAAACTAGTGGAGATGCATGAACTATGGACCCATAGCTGAGTAGGTCCCATGAGCCCTCATCCAGAGATAGATTGAAGCAGATGCAGAGATTCACAGCTGGGCACCAGGCAGAGCTCCAGGAGTCCAACTGATGAGAGAGAGGAGAGATTATATGAACAAGGGACATTGAGATCATGAAGGGAAAATATACAGAGATGGCCAGCCAGGCTGGTGGAAATGTATGAACTATAGACCAATAACTGTGGAGACCCCCATGGTTCTGGACTAGGCCCTCTGGAAGCTTGAGACAGTTGTTTGGCTTGAAGTGTTTGATTGCCCCCAGGCAGTGGGATCAGGATCTGTCCCTGATGCAGGGCTGGCTTTTTGGAGTCCAGGGCTTGTGGTGGGACACCTGGCACAGTCTTGGCGCAAGGAGGAGGGGCTTGTCCTGCCTCGGCTGAGAGTGCCAGGCTCCGGAGACTCTCCATAGGAGACCTTGTCTTGGAGGAGGTGGGAATGGGGGGGNGNGNTGAGGGGGGGGAGCTGGCNGGGCAGGAGGAGGGAGGAGAGGGGGATCTGAGGTTGGCATGTAAAAGGAGTGGAAAATCTTTTTAATTAAAAAAAAGAGCTGAATGGCCAATAGCTAGGCAGGAGGTATAGGCAGGACTTCCAGACAGAGAGAGCTCATGGGAAGGGGGGAGTGGCCAGCCAAATGCAGAGGAAATGGGACATGCAAGAGGAGAGGTAAAAGCCATGAGTCACATGGCAAGATGTAGAATAATATAAATGGGTTAATTTAAGTTATAAGAGCTAGTTAGAAACAAGCCTAAAGTTAAGGCCAAGCTTTCATTATTAATAAGTCTCCATGTTATTATTTGGGTGCTGGCTGGAGAACAAAGAAAGGCTTGTTATATATGGCACCCAATGTGGGGCTCAAATATCCAAACATAGGTCCTGAGAGAGCTAAGAAAAGTTCTGGACAAGGAGTTGGATATGGCTTCCTAATCCTACGGGCTATCGGTGGGCTGGTTCTCAACGGCATACAGAGGCAGAGCTACTGGTTGCTGCCTGCAGGCTAGAGTCAGCCACCAGTGCCATGCGATAAGCTGAGCCACATGGCAGCTGACATGGCAGTTTAAGATTTGTCTCATGTGGTCAGAGTCTCACTGAAGGTGCTTAGTAAAGCCAGGTCCAGACACAGAGAATCTCTAAAAAGGTACAATATGTTTAAAAATGTGCTTAGATGCTGAAGAAAGAAAAAAATGTGTATAGACAGTCGTAAAAATAGTTTTAAAAAAGTCTTTAAAGAGAAGGTAAAGTNATATAAAAAAATAAGCCATGTAAAGATGAAAAATACACAGGGTGTCTGGATCCTGTGACTTTAAATTTTTTAAATGCTAATATAAATGAAAAATAGCTGCTGAGAGACACTGGATTATAGAAACAGATAAATTAAACCAACCTATAAATTTTAAGAATGTCTTGACTTCAAAATGGAAGTCAGAAAATATGTTGCGTTGGGGGAGAGGTTATGCCTTTGTTTCCACAGGAAACAAAAAGTTATGGTTTTCTCTCAAAATAAGTAAAGATAAGAAAGATCAGATTTGATTGGAGGAGACCTTCTGAAAATCTTGACTACAGACATGAAGAAACCAACAAAGACTACAGGATATGTAGTGGATAGTTATTTTGGCTTTTGGCTATGGGATGGCCCCTTTAGGACAACAGGTAAACACGACACCTGCCTAAGACCTCCCCCTAGGGCGTGGTTCACAGGGAGCGCCTTAAAAATTTGGGATGCCTATGTGACCGGCCTGCTCCTGTCGCTTCTGGATCGCTTGAGGTCTCAAAAGACAGGTTGAAGACTGAGCCAGATTTCTCCACTGGATCACGTCGTTTTCCTGTCCATTCCTGTACTCGCCCCCCCCCCTTTTCCATAAGTTGTTTCTAAAATAAAGCTATCTTGATAAAATATAAATAATTTGGCTGGCCATCTAATTAACATAATAAGGATAGGTGATGTATATGCTGATCTCTCTACTATGTGAATATCTCTGAGACTGATAAATCTTGTTGGTTACAGAGTCCTCATGACTTATTATTACATACCATCCTTTCATATGGCATGGACAGAGGTTTGGTTATCCAGTCCAAACAAACTTCTAAAGTTAACAGATGCCTTTTACCTGCTCAAATATAAAACAAAAAACCATCTTTAACTGATTTGTGTGCACTGCATATTCCATACTTGTATTAATGCAGATGTATATGTTACATTTAAAAGTTTGTGTGTTTTCAAAACAAAAGAACCAGACACCAATGAGGACAAGTAGCCCAGGTGATCCAGACTCTCAATGCCTCTGTTGCAGTTTCCCCAAAATTATGNACTCAGAACAACTTCAAAGCTGCAAGCTGAGGTGGTCCAGCCTCATACACTACTCCAACCAGGACTTCAGATAAGTTCTACACTTTCCCATTACACAAAGACTGGAAAACACATGATATAGCTAGCTCTCCCAGGACTTGACCATTATCTCAATTTTCTCAGGGTCCCCTGTAGATGCTGTCACCCCCAGACAACAAGAAGCAGTCTAGACAATATGACACCCAAATTCCCAAGAGATGGGGTGGGAAGTTTTTTTGGCATTCAATGGATTATGGATGTTTATCATCATTTAGGGAGGTTGGTTACAAGTTGTTAATTGTCAGGAAAAAAACTGAACAAAAGAAATTAGATTCAGGGATTTCTTTCTGAAGGGAAAAGGAGGGATATAATAATGATGGGATAAAGGGGGAGATTGTTGAATCTACTTTAGAGCTAAAAAACAACTACTAGTCTCAAATATTTTACATTGGTATGGTTTTTTGTATATTGATAGAAATTTGAGGTTATTTTTGTTATACTGTATATACGTTTCTACTCTTGTTTAAGGTATTGTACCTATGCAGCTCATTTAACAATGTAATATAAATTTCCAGTCCTTGAAAGCTATTAGAATAATAAAGACATACAGGTTAGTAGCTAGTCATATCTATAACAATCAAACTTGTAGTCTTTTTAGGTATGTTTTCAAAGTCAAACAGAGATAAATTTTAAATAGATAGATGATCTTCAAACACTTCAGAGACCTACAGAATATGACATTTTAAATGTTTTAATAGCAAAGCTTTTCATGGCAGTGAGACATGTCTGCTCTTGGCGGCACCACTTTACTTCAAAAAAGGATGATGGGCATCAAACAAACTCCATATGGAGTTTGTTTTCAATGTGGCAAAGCTAGTCATTGGGAAAGAAACTGCCCTTGCCTCAACTGATAGTATGTTGTCCAAACTGGACAAGCAGGACACAAAAGAAGGTGACTGTTGAACCTTGTCAAGACAACATGGGACAGCCTTCAAAATTCCTCCTTCACAAAAGTCTATCAGATATTCTAGGCCTGTAGGCCAAACATGGATTCCCCAATGTTACAGAGGAACCTTGGGTGACTGTCAAGGCAGCCAGCTGTTTCTGTCATTTCTATGGTTTTGAAATTTGTTTGCTCTGCACTTCCTGTTTACTCAGGTAATATTATTTTCTACTTAGGTCTCTGATGAGGTTGAAGATTATTTAGTTATAGGTACAGTTTTGCTTAGTTATGATAGAAAGTAAANTAAATATAAAGCTTTGGACTCACCAAGATAAGATAGATAATAGAATATTTTCTCTGAATTTGCCAAATACAAATGGACTGGATATTGTAAATGTAGTTCTTTTTTTAGGTTTATTTGTTTATTTAAAGTTTTTTTTTAATTTTACATACTGTCTACTGTTCCCCCTCCCTTCCCTTCTCCCACTCCCCTCCAAACTTCCCCCAACCCTCGCTCACCTACTCCTCATAGGAGGTAAGGCCTTTCTTGGGTAAATATAATTCTTATCTGATGATTTTTCTTATTATATATAGTTTTACTGTGTTAGCGTTAAAACCTTTCCTTTTTATTTAGATTTATTTTATTCCTTTTTGTAAAGGGAGAAATGTTGTGGGATATTTGTACATTCTGTGAAGATGTATTACTGTGAATGGTGTAATAAAGAACTGAATGGCCAATAGCTAGGCAGGAGGTATAGGTGAGGTTTCTGGACAGAGAGCTCTGGGAAGAAGAAGAAAGGGGGAATAGTTAGTCAAATACAGTGGAAGCAGGACATGTAGGAGGAGAGGTAAAGGCCAAGAGCCACAGGGCGACTTGTAAATTAATAGAAATGGGTTGTTATAAGAGCTAGTTAGAAACAAGCCTAAGCTAAGGCTGAGCTTTCATAATTAATAAGAAGTCTCTGTGTCATTGTTTGGGAGCTGGCTGGTGGGACAGAGAAAGATTCATTGTGGTCCTGGTAAAGAAAATCATGTAGGAGAATGTAGATAAAAGAAAAGAAAGAGAAAGGGGAAGAGGAAGGAGAGAAGGGTAACCTGTCCTGGTTTTCATGAAGTTGCAGCAGCATGGCACTTGCTTTCAGGAGAGTGTTGCCAACAGGGTTTGGCCATGTGGGATACAGATGTGAAAAACACATGGGAAGACCTTCAGCCCATGGACTCAGACTAGAAGAGTGATTTGCAAGTAAGAAAATGATCCCTGCCTGGGGCTCAATCCTAAAAGGCTTGCTTAGCATGCACAAAACCCCAGGTTCCATCCTGCAGCACATGGATGGAGCAAGGTGGCACACACCTATAATCTCAGTACCAGAGAAGTAGAGGCCATAGGATCAGAGGCTTAAGGTCATCCTCAGCTACTTGGGGAATTCAAGGCCAGTGGAGAACACATAACATTTGTCTAAAACTTATTGTTAAATGGTGGCCTTCAAATCTGTAAGGTCAGTGATGGAGTGTAGTTGCTCGAGTGCCTGCATTGTAAGCCCAGGGTTTGATCTCTGGCACCACATGTGTATACATACATACATACATATATACATACATACATACATACATATGAATATATACACATACACACACACACAAACACACACACACACAAACACACACACACACACACACACACACACACACACACACACCTGTAATCCCAGCACTACTGAGGCACAGGGTCAGCAGCTCAAGGCCATTTCAGCCATGTATGAAGTTCAAAGCCAGTCTTGGATATATGAGCCTCTGTCTCAAAAGTTTGTAAATGATGCAACACAGAGTGCCATTGTTTTAATGACGCTCCCCAGGGCAAATCTCTTTGTTTCTAAATTATATACATGCGTTTCCTTATTAGTCTCTTTAACTAGATTAAATATATGCTTCAAAGTAGGAAATATTTTATAAAAAATACATATGGAATTTCTAATTTTTCCCTCTTCCTACTTGAATGTGTTTGGGAGGCTGTCTTTGGAGAACTCCAGACCAACCACCCTACCAGCTGGACATTTAAGAACTCCACCGGACTACATTACAAGCTCTGAGGACAGATGTTTAGTTCAGGTCATTTTTAAATTCAGAACCATCGCCCTGTTTTTTCAATGATTGCTTATTCAGTTTTTTTCATAAGACAGAATTTAATTCCAATACCTTTAAGCAGGCAGTCCATGGCATTAAAGCAAACTCACATAACTGTGCAAACATCTCCCATTCCTGGTATCTTACCTGCAATGGTAAGATCTCCAAAGCTTTATCCTCTCTTACTGAAACTCCGTGTCATTAAGCAATAACATCCCTTCTTCCTGGTCCCTCCTAGCCCCTGGCAACCCCTTCTTTTTTCTGACTCTGTGAATGGGATAGCTGATGCTCTGTTGTCACTATCAAGCTCCTATGATGATCCCCATACATTAGTTAGCACAGGAGGCTCAGTGGTGAGCCAGGCACATGAAGTTTCTGCCCTTTCACCACAGTTACTAGCCTACTCTCACTGTAGCCTAGCCCAGCACAGCTTCAGACGTGGTCTCATTGAGGCAAAGAGGTTGACTGTATCAGCTTGTGACTGAGTTTAGAGACACAAAAGCCATGGCAGGTAAGATACCAGGAATGGGAGAGCCGAGCCTGGAATTGAGTGAGCTATGATAAGTGGCTATTGGAGAAAAAGGCAAATATCTTCCAAAGATTCCAAAAAATTTGGAGGATCTGGGACATTCCTTGCATTGTGTAGGCTGGTGAAATATTTGCTTTAAACTTTTAAAATTACATTTATTCATTTGTTGTGGGGGAGTGCACACATGTCACAGTGCACATACACAAGTCAGAGGACAACTCTTGGGACTTGGTTCTCTCCTTCCATCATGTGGGCCCCAGATCATACTCAGGCCATCAGGTTGGCNGCAAACATCTTATGTGCCAGTGCATCTTACAGGAGTATATTTACCATAATTAAATATTATCAGAAGAGAAGCTCCAAAAGCCTGTGTGCTTAGGAGAAGTAAGGTATCACCATGAGCCTCAAAGGGACCAAGGCTTGGGAGAGTCAGGCTCCAGGGCAAGAGTGGAGAGGGAGGTAGGCTAGCCTCCTGAGTAAAGCTTTGCTATAAGCTGAGATCTGCCTGCNGTGTCCTGATTCCACTGTGCTCCCCTTAGCCTGCAACCTTAGGATAAAATTACACATTTCTAATTATGGGTCTGGTTAAAAACCAATACAAAGGTAGGATAAAATCATTTTTCTTATGTCAGTGCCCATTTTCATTAATTTTTCATTACTGCTGGCTTTGTTTTGCTATCCATCACTGGCAAGGCTATGAGGTGCATTTAGCATTGAATGTGCTTGTTGATCCAAAAGAAACAGGCAGATGAAACCTGCTGTTGGCTGCTGGAGGCTTCTGCCTATGGAACAGGCTTATGTGACTGTTTTAACATCATTGTGTTAGTTAAAATGTGCTTCGAAGCATGTTTCCATTGCCTGAAGCTAAGTCCCAATTCTGTTGTGGAAATTCTACTTTTAGGACAAACACATGGTGAACTTCCACTGNGTGGGTTTTCGGGTGTAGGGGTGAGCTCTATGAACTTGCATTGTGTGGGTTTTCGGGTGTAGGGGTGAGCTCTATGGCTGCTTTTGGCATTGCTTGAACGTACAGTGCACTTTGTGAAGGGGAGCCAGCTTTGGGCTCTGGGACTTGAGGTCTTGACTAGGAGTTTGGGCAGGGCCTGTTTCTTGTGTTGGCACATGATCTGCTTGCACTCTCAGTGTGATTGGTTTATCCTTAGTCTGGGGCTCCTGACCTCAGCTGCTTCATTCTCTCAGAAGCTTGAACAACTCAGTGATGCTTTCTCAACAATTGCTGGGATGAGTTCCCTCAAATGGTCCATATATAATGACTTCATCCCCAGGGCAGCAGCATTAGGAGATACTCTGGACCATTGAGAGGCGGGGCCTGATGGGAGGTCCTGAGGTCATTGACGATGTGCTCTGAAAAGGAATCATGGGGCCTGTTTCTCCTTTTACCTCTTTCCCTTCTTTCTCCATTTATTCATCCCTCCCTCCCTCCTTTCTTTTCTTTCTCTCCCTTGTTCTCTTCCATCTCCCTCCTCCTCTTCCCTTTCTTTCCCCTCTGGGTCTCTCTCTAACCAATAATATATGAGTTACTACTCCATCATGTACTCCCACCACAATGTAGTGCACTTGCTAGAGTCCCAAACTAACAGGACTGCCTGACCTTGTTCTCAGTTCTTCAAAATTGTGAACCAAGTCTTCTTTTCCTCTTAAGTAGCCGGTTTCGGGTATTTTGTCATAGTAACACAAAGCTGACTAATGTCCTATCTAGCAGAATTGCTTCAACATCGATGAGTCTTCCCTCACCTAGAGTACAATGAAGCCAGGAACAGTGACTTTTACTCTTTGGATTTTTCAGTGCCACACAGCATTCAACAAATAGAAGATGATTCATTAATGTGTATTAGATAAACAACAATAATGACAAACCCTGGAGCCCCCCCAAATCATTCATCTGCCTTGCATATCAAGGATAAGAGCCCTCGTTAGTACTCGAGTAGGGTGAGGTGCAACAGAGCTGCGCCGGAGGACCCAGCACTGGTTGACTCTTCTACTCTGCCTCCCCAGTGCTGGAATTGCAAGAATGCACCATCTCAACCAGATTTTTAATCAGTGCTAGGGACTGAACTCTGATCATCACATTTGTATCTTAAGTGCTCTCCTAACTCATCCATCCCCCTATTCCATCTCTTACGTGTTGGGCATTGTCATTGTCTCCTTGAAATTCTCTGCTCCTCAAACCACTATCTATTCCACACTGTTTTCCTCCTCACTCCTTCTCAGATGTTCCTTCTGGGTTTCCACTTTTGGGGTTGGCAGCCTCCCCAGGCACAAACCACTCCTCTTCTGCACTCTCCCCGATTGCCTGTCCGTCACCACTCCAAATCCCCGTAATTAACTACCACCCCTCCACCCAGTGCCCACATCTGACTCCCTAAGTTTCTTCACATCTACATGTCCACAGCCTCATGTGTTCTTCAAGCCACATCCAATCGAGAATTCTCTTTACCTGCCTGCAAGTGCCAGCTGCTTCTTGCATTCTTTTCCTGTAAATGGTCCAAACCATGTGAAAGCCCAAGGCAGCAACTTTGGAATCCTTCTCTCTGTCACCACCCACATCTAATTGCTCATCGAAGTCTGCTGTTTCTACCTTGGAAATATCCCATGCATTCCTCCTTCTTCCCCCTCCCAATGGCTTCCATTTATCATCTCTCTGTGAGACAGCTAGAATAATCTGATTTAGGTTTTTTTTTGTCATGGTGACCAAATACCTGATGAGAAACACCTTATAGGGGAGAGTGTCCTTTTACACATGTTTTGAGGGTACAGTCTGCCATGATGGGGAAGGCATTGTCACGAGAGTAGTTGCCAGTGTGACAACAGTAATGTGAGGCTGATGCTCACACTTCAGTGAGCCAGAAAGCAGAGAGAGGGAATGTTGGTACGCAGCTGCATTCTCTTTTTTCCTTTTATTCATTCTGGGACTCCAACCCATGGGCTGCTGCTGCCCATGTTCATGGTAAGTCATCCCATGTCAACTAATACCCTTTGGAAATATGCTCACAGACACACAAGAGTCATAGGTTCTGGGAACACTTGTACTCAGAGTGAGTAGTAGACAGAACTTTCACAATCCTCAGTTATTAAGCCATTGGCTGGGGTGAAGCTAGACAGACCATGGCNATAGAGTCCTCAGAGACTCAAGTCTTGAAAGAGCTAATAGTCTCCTGGATGTGAGCTTCCAAAGCACCCAGTGGGCATCAAAGACAAATACCAATTGTGTGAAATTTCACTGGAAACCACAGCAAGATCCTTATTTCCTTACACATAGTCATGTTCTCAAGCTAGTGGAGACACTGAAGTCAAGGCCAAGATGACGTCTGCTCCTTGGAGTGCACCAAACAAGGTATAGTGTTCAGACTGAAGTCACTTTTTACAAAGGAAAATATTTGTATGTCATGAGGATAAAACAGTATCCAGAGCAGTGACATCTCCAGTGGCAGAGTAAGGACTTACAGGCTGAGCAGCTGACACTGAAGGGAATGACTAAGTGTTCCTGTGCAGAGCAAAGAGGTGTGAAGATCGACAATCAGCAATTGTGGCAATTNTCTGGGAGCAAATTGGGGCAGATGCTGTGGTCTCCTTTACTAAGTACAGCACATAGGTGTNAGTGCTCTGCCAGCGTGGCTAAGCTCACCAGGAGNAAGGTCAAGACTGGAACCCAGCCATGGTGGTTCTGAACAGATGGACCCTTGGGCTGTGCACCATCCCCTCATTGAAGGAGAAGCTGGAACAGGACTCCTTGCCTGGGAAGGGAAGGGGCCATCTTTGTAGACACATGGCTCTGGGTGTCTGTGATTTGGAGGATGCCAAGATGTTAGTTTACAGCACATCATGGAGGAGTGTCAGGAGAGGCTCAAGGCTGTGGCAAACAGAGCATGAGGTTGTGTGCTTACACCTCAGTCAACCAGGAGATAGGGAGCTGAAAATGCCGGCATTTAACTTNCTTTCTCCTGGGAAGACCACTGAAGGTGGATCTTCCTCCAGATAATTCTTCTCTGGAAACAGTGCTATCTGTGTCTATGTAAATGAGGAGAAGTTGCTAGCAGCTCTCCAAAATTAACCATATACTTGGCCACAAAGCAAGTCTCAACAGATTAAAAAAAAATTGAAATAACCCCTGTGTCTTATTAGACCACCATGGATTAAAGCTGGATTTCAACAGCAGAAACAACAGAAAGCCTGCAAACTCATGGACACTGAACAACTCTCTACTGAGTTACCACTGGGTCAAGGAAGAGATTAAGAAGAAATTTTAAAGACTTCCTAGAATTCAATGAAAATGAATGTACAACATACCCAAAGTTAAGGAACACAATAAAAGCAGTGCTAAGAGGAAAGTTCACTACACTAAGTGCCTTCATGAAGAATCTGGAGAGATCTCACACTAGCAACTTAACAGCACCCCTGAAAGCTCTAGAACAAAAGGAAGCAGACACACCCAAGAGGAAGAGACGCCGAAAATAATCAAACCTAGGGCTGACAGTAATAAAATAGAAACAAAGAGAACAATACAAAGAATCAATGAAACAAAGAGTTGGTTCTTCCAGAAAATCAACAAAATACATAAACCCTTATCCAAACTAACTAAAAGGCAAAGAGAGAATATCCGAATCAACAAAATCAGAAACAAAAAGGGGGACATAAGATTCTGAGGAAATCCAGAGAATCATTAGGCCATACTTCAAAAACCTGTACTCCACAAAATTGGAAAATTATAAGAAATGTGTAACAGGAATTGCTAAACGGTCTTATTGATAAAAAACTCAGAGCCAAATATTGGGGTAAAAACTGAGAGATCAGCGGAATAGAACAAGCCACAGCCAACCTCACCTCACCAACTCCTCAGCCAATCCTGTTTCCATGAATCCTCAGACTGAAAGCCTCTGAGTGCTCACCCCTGAGGGTCTCAGTTGAACAGCTTAAAAGCCTCTANTTCCTGGTTCTCATGCCTTATATACCTTTCTGCTTCCTGCCATCACTTACTGGGATTAAAGGCATGTGTCCTTCCCAAGCAAACACATGAGATCTCAAGTGCTGGGATTAAAGGTGTGTGCCACCATGCCTGGCTCTGTTCCCAGTGTGGCCTTGAACTCACAGAGATCCAGATGGATCTCTGTCTCTTGAGTGATAGGATTAAGGGTGTGTGCCACCACTGTCTGGCCTCTATGTCTAATCTAGTAGCTGGCTCTGTCTTCTGATCCCCAGATAAGTTTTATTTATTAGAGCACAAATAAAATATCACCACAGAAATGGACAATTTTCTTGATAGATATCACATGCCAAAGTTAAATCAAGATCAGATAAACAATTTAAATAGACTGATAACTCCTGAGGACATAGAAGCAGTCATTAAAAGTCCCCCCCCCAAAAGCCCAGGGACAGATAGTTTTAATGCAGAATTCTACTAGACTTTCAAAGAAGAGCTACTTTTGAATACTTTGAATACTTTTCAAATTATTGAACAAAATAGAAACAGAAGCAACACTGGCAAATTCTATGACATCACAGTTACCCTGTGACATCACAGTCACCCTGTGACATCACAGTCACCCTGATACCCAAACCACACAAAGACTCAACAAAGAAAGAGAATTACAGACCAATTTCACCCATGAATATTAATGCAAAAATACTCAAGAAAATACTGGGAAACCAAATCCAANAACACTTCAAAAAGATCACCCACCATGACTAAGTAGGCTTCATCCTGGAGATGCAGGGATGGTTCAACAAACAAAAGTCTGTCAATGTAATCCACCATATAAACAAACTGAAAGAAAAAACCACATAAACATCTCGTTAGATGCTGCAAAAGCCTTTGACAAAATCCAACACCCTTCATGATAAAAGTCTTGGAATGATCAGGGATACAAGGGACATACCTAAACANAATAAAAGCAATGTACAGCAAGCCGGTCAAATTAAATGGAGAGAAACTCAAAGCAATTCCATCAAAATCAGGAACAAGACAAGGTTGTCCACTCTCTTCATATCTATTTATTCAATATACTACTTGAAGCTCTAGCTAAAACAATAAGACAACTGAAGGAAATCAAGGGGATACAAATCACAAAGGAAGAAGTCAAAGTATCATTATTTGCAGATGATATGATTATAGTTGGTTGTTTTATTCTTTTGGATTTTTCACTCTTTTGGTCTTTGGGGGCCCGCCACCCAGCTCTCAAATAATCACACACAGAGTCTTAGTCTTTCTAATGAAGGCCTGGCCTTAGCTTGGCTTGTTTCTAGCTAGCTTTTCTTAACTTAAATTATCTCATCTACCTTTTGACTCTGGACTTTTATCTTTCTCTATTTCTGTATATGTTTCTTTACTTCTTACTCCGTGCTTTGCTGTGTAGCTGGGTGGCTCATCCCTGATGTTCCCTTCTCCTTCTTTTCTTGCTTCCCAATCTTCTTTTCCCAGATTTTTCCTCCTATTTAGTCTCTCTGCCTGCCAGCCTTGCCTATCCTTTCTCCCACCTTGCTATTGGCCGTTCAGCTTTTTATGAGACCAATCAGGTGCTTTTGACAGGCAAAGTAACACAGCTTCACAAAGTTAAACAAATGCAACATAAAAGAATGCAACACATCTTTGCACCATTAAACAAATGTTCCACAGCATAAATGAATGTAACACATCTTAAATTAATATTCCACAACATATGATAGTATACATAAGTTACCCCAAAAACTCTACCAAAGAACTCCTATAGCTGATAAACACCTTTAGTCAAGTGGCTGGATACAAGATTAACTAAAAAAAAATCAGCTACCCTCTTATACATGAACGATAAATGGGCTGAGAAAGAAATCACAGAATCAACATCCTTCACAATAGCCTCAAATAATATAAAATATCTTGGTGTAACTCTAACCAAGCAAGTGAAAGACTTGTATGACAAGAACTTCAAGTGTTTGAAGAAAGAAATTGAAGAAGATATCAGAAGATGGAAAGATCTCCCATGCTCATGTATCAGTAGAATTAACATAGTGAAAATGGTCATTTTACCAAAAGCAATCTGCAGATTCAATGCAATCCCCATTAAAATCACAACACAATTCTTTACAGACATTGAAAGAATAATACTTAACTTCATATGGAAAAACAAAGAAACCTAAGATAGCTGAAACAATCCTGTACAGTAAAATAACTTCCTGACACCACCATCCCTGATTTTAAGCTGTACTACAGAGCTATAGTAACAAAAACTGCATGGTATTGGCATAAAAACAGACAAGTGGATCAATGGAATCGAATTGAAGACTCAGATGTAAATCCATACACCTATGGACACTGATTTTTCAACAAGGAAGCCAAAATTATACAATGTAAAAAAGAAAGCATCTTCAACAAATGGTGCTGGTCTAACTGGATGTCAGCATATATAAGAATGCAAATAGATCCATATCTGTCACCATGCACAAAACTCAAGTCCAAGTGGATCAAAGACCTCAACATAAATCCAGATACACTGAACCTGATAGAAGAGAGAGTGGGGAATAATCTAGAACGCATTGGCACAGGAGACAACTTCCCAAACAGAATGCCAATAGCACAGGCACTGAGACTGACAATTAAGAAATGGGACCTCATGAAATTGAAAAGTTTCTGTAAGGCAAAGGATACTGTCAATAGGACAAAATGGCAGCCTACAGAATGGGAAAAGATCTTCACCATCCCACTTCTGACAGAGGGCTGGTTTCAAAACTATATAAAGAACTCAAGAAACTAGATATCAACAAACCAAATAATCCAATTAAAACATGGGGTACAGATCTAAATGGAGAATTTTCAACAGAAGAATCTCAAATGGCCGAGCAACACTTAAGGAGATGTTAAACATCCTTAGTCATCAGGGAAATGTAAATCAAAATGATCCTGAGATTCTATCTTACACTTGTCAGAATGGCTAAGATGAAAAACACAAGCAACAGCTCATGCTGGAGAGGATGTGGAACAAGGGGAACANCCCTCCATTGCTGGTGGAAGTGCAAACTTGTACAGCCACTTTGGGAAGTCAGTGTGGCAGTTTCTCAGAAAACTGGGAATCAATCTACCACAAGACCCAGCTATAGCACTCTTGGGCATATACCCAAAGGATGTTCGATCATACCACAAGGACAGTTGCTTAACCATGTTCATAGTAGCTTTATTCATAATAGCCAGAACCTGGAAACAACCTAGATGTCCCTCACCAGAGGAATGGATTTTAAAAAATGTGATACATTTACACAATGNAGTATTACTCAGCTGTTAAAAACAAGGACAACAGGAAATTTGAAGGCAAATGGATGAAACTAGAAAAAATCATTCTGAGTGAGGTAACCCAGACTGAGAAAGACAAACATGGTATGCACTCACTCATAAGTGGATATTAGCTGTAAAATAAAAGATAACTGCACTACAATCCACAGACTCAGGAGATTAGGTAACAAGGAGGGCTCATGGGGGGGCGGTGCCCGGATCTCCTGGGAAAGGGAAAGAGAAGAGACTTCATGAGTGGACTGAGGGTGGGTGGGGATGGGAACACAAGAGATAAGGTTGTGGGGAGGGAGGAGGGAGAGTTCTGAAAGAGACTGCTGGAAAGGGGGGCATTTGGGGGTCAAGTAAAAACCTGGCACAGGGAAATCTCCCAGGAATCTACAAGGATGACCCCAGCTAAAACTCCTAGCAGTGGTGGATATGTAGCCTGAACTGGCCATCTCATGTGACCAGATTGGTGCCTAGCCCAATTGTCATCAGAGAGGCTTCTTCCAGCAGCTAAAGGAAACAGACGCATAGACCCACAGCCAAACATAAAGCGGAGTTCAGGGAATCCTGCAAAAGAGGGGAAGAAAGGATTGTAGGAGGCAGAGGGGTCAAACACCACAAGAAAACCAACAGAATCAACCAACCGTGGCTCAGAGGGACTCACAGAGACTGAACCAACAACCAGGGAACCTGCATGGGACTGACCTAGGCCCTCTGCATATATGTGACAGTTGTGTAGCTTGATCTTCTTGTGGGACTCCTAACAGTAGGAACAGGGGCTGTCTCTGACTCTTTTGCTGGCTTTTGGGACCCTACTCCTCATACTGGGTTGCTTTGCCCAGCCTTAACACATGGGGAGGTGCTTAGTCTTACTGCAACTTGATATGCCATGTTTTGTTGATATTCATGGGAGGCCTGCCCTTTCCTAAGCAGAAATGGAGGAGGAGTGCATTAGGGGGGTGGGAACAGACGGGNATGGAGGAGTGTGGCTAGGAGGGAATGAGGGAGGGGAAACTGCAGCCAGGATATAAAACAAACAAACAAATAAATAAANGAAACAAAAAAATGTACTACAATCAATAAACAGAAAAATAGAAACATAATAAATGTATCACAAATCCATCTACTAAATGACAAAATAATAAGATTCTTTAGACATGTGTTGCAAAGAAACATTTGGGTTGAAGTGTGTTAAAGTCATCTGAGTGATAGGGATACTTCTGTGGAGCAGGAAAACTTTGTTTAAATCAGGCCTGGCCTGGTTATCAGTCTGGCCTGCCTTCCTGAATTCCCAGGAACCCACACGGCTCTGGGCTGTGTAGCTGGCCAGGAGTGGGTTCTAGCAGGACTCCATCTGCTCAGTTGACACCTCTGTCCCCTGCCACACACAGCCCTGCC
>LZPO01097520.1:63263-81578 GCA_001675575.1 Neotoma lepida
GAGGAGTGAATGAGTGTCACCTCTCTCCTTCTACCATGTAGGTCCCAGCAACTGAACTCAAGTTATCAGGCTTGAAGGCAAGCACCTCTACCAGCTGAGCTAACTCACAGCCTGGTTAAACACCAAGTCCATAACAAAGTTCCTTGGATTTAGAAACCTTTTAGGAATGTTTAAATGACTTGAGTGACTCTGCAGGTATCTGATGCCCTGTCGCTAAGTCTCTGTGTACTAACAGACAGGTGTCTACCTCTTGGTAATGGGTGGAGTAGGAAGCAAGAATGGGTTGGGGCCATGTGGGTGATGAAGGTGATACAGGTGAAATTTCCACAGCTGATCTGGTCAATGCATCAGGCATACAGAAGACGGAAGGCGCTCACTGGCCAAGGCTGAGACTTTCTTACTCTGGCTTTGGATGCTGTGGTCTCTATGAGCACCTGGCAGGGTGTGTGGGAGGAGAAAGGCTTTGAGGCTTCACAATCATTTAGAGGCAACACAGCCTTGTGTGTGTGTGTGTGTGTGTGTGTGTGTGTGTGTGTGTGTGTGTGTAGCCTTGTATGAACACCTCCTACCTCCAGGAGGTGCCATCCACAAAGGTGAGAATGCAGCTGTTGCCCTCTGGAACCCTAGTGAGACTGGGAGCCTTTCTCTGGGTGCTGGCAGGTTTCATTTTTCTGAGTTTCCTGCTATTCTGCTCTGGAACAACTTCTCATACATTTAAAATGTTACAAACATTGTATAACAATTTTTCTGAGGCAGCATGATCCTGTGAGTGTTTCTAGCCTTTCAACTCTTGGAGAGCACTTAGTGGTACTGGAGAGGGAACATGGATAGGGGTTGCATTTGCTAGGTAAGCACTTTGCCACTGACCTACGTCTAAATAGNAACAAAGCCATGGGCCATTTCCAACTAAAGAGAGCTGGGGACACTTTCAGCCTGCTGCCTTCTAACAGTTCAGTGTGGCAGGCTCTGGGAGAAGACTCAGGTGTGCCTCTGCCTTCTCACAGCAAGGAGGTGCACTAGCAGGGCTTGCCTGATAGAGCCGCTGTCAGAGGACAGTGCCCTACTGGCCACAGCCCAGGGCAGGGCAGAACAGGTGTTCAGCACACTGAGCTAAGATGCAAACAGCACCTCAGATCAGCATCTGAGGCACACAGCATCTCACACGCTCTAAACCAAATCCTCAATTCCACCTCAATGTTTTCTTCTCCCAGCTGTCTCCACCTCAGAACATGACAGTTCCACTCCAGTTCTGTCAAAAACCTGTTGGGCTTCTTAGAACCCCAGCCACAGTCAGAAAAGCCTGTGAGACCAGCAGTTAAGACACTGAGACAGAGACCATCNTTTGTAACCTGCCTCCTTGTTTCTCTGTTATCATCTACTGTTCAGTTTTTTTTTTGTTTGTTGTTTGTTTTGTTTTAAGACAGGGTCTCCTGTAGACAAAGCTGGCCTTGGACTTGCTAATTAGCTAAAGATGACCTTGAATTTATTTCATTTTATTTATTTTTTTATATGTATATGCATGTCTGCTCGTCAGTATGTGCATCATTTGTATACAGTTGTCTGAGGAGGCCAGGAGAGAAGNTCCCCAGAGCTGGAGGTGCAGGCAGCTNTGAGCCAACCAATGTGGGTGCTCAGTCCTAACCACTGAGCCNTCTCTTTAGCCCTGACCTTGAGNTTCTGATCCTCTTGCCTCTACTTCCCAAGTGCTAGAATTACAGGTATGCACCACAGCTCATGGGGTACTAAGAATCAGACCCAGTACCCAGTGCATGCTGGGTAAGCCCTTTATCAACTGACTACATTCTTGGACCCTGGAGTATTAGTTTTAGAACAAAGTTAGAGCAACCTTCTCTTCTGTTCAAAATCCTCCACCGGCTTTCCACTCAGTTTCCCACAAGAAAANGAACCTAACACCAAACACAACAACCCTTCTCCCCAAAAAAAACCGCACTACAGGAAAAGCCCAAGCGNTGACCACTCTCTCTGAGGCTCACCAGGAGTGTCTCCATCATCCCTGACCCTGACCTCGTGTGCCCACACAAACTCCCTCCCTCCGATTCCTTTTCTTCAAGTGGCCTTCCTGAGAGCACTCAATATGCCGAGGGTACTTCCACTGTGGGCTCTTTACAACTTGATCATTCCTCCTGGAAGACCCCTAGGGGTTGGGTATGAAGTGCACCCCACAAGGCTTGGGTATAGAAAGCCTGTTCTCCAGCTGGTGGACTCGGTCATAGAGACACTAACTGAATCGATTCCGTGCTTCACTGAGGACTTTGCAATGACCGGCTGTTAGGAGGTGGGGCCTGGTTGGAGAAAGTAGCTCACTTGAGGGTGTACTTCTGAAAGGTACATCTTGCCTGGGCCACTTTCTCTTTGTTGCCCTCTTTTTTTTCTGGCCACCATAAGGTGAGCAACTTTGCTCTGCCACANCTGTCAGTCAGGATGTTTTATGTCACCACAGCCCAGGAAACAATGGAACCAAGTGATCACCCCGAGACCCGGAGCCAAAATAAATGATCTTAAGTTGTTTCTCTCAGGTGTTTGTTACAGTGACAAACACTAACACAAACTGTGCCTCACATGTCCTCTTACCACTGTTTGGGCAGTATTTATGTTGGTTAATGTCTGCCCCCACTCCACTTCTGAGACACAAACTCCATAAACAGAACTGTTGTCTTGTTTTCTTCTGTATCACCTATACTCATAGTAGGCATACATAGTATTGAGCACATAGTAGTTGCTCAACAAAGACTTGTGGATTTATGGGATGGATGCTGTGGAAGCTGAGAAACCACCCACCCAATGTAAGCATTGCACATGATAGGTCCTCAGCTCCCTGGTGCCACACGGTGTAGGGCGTACCTGGACTGAGTTGAGGTGACAGTAGCCGTTTAGTGGGAACCTGATGACGTGTGTGGAGTCATGATTCCAGCCTGCGTTGACGGAGTTACACATCACATCGCCAATCTCTGGAAATACTTCTTCTATCAAGGACTTGTCCCCACTGAGTGTGATCCGTTCTCCAAGGTCCGGGGCCACACGCACCACGAGGCACTCACAGGGCCTTGAAAAGCGGCCCGTTTCTCTGTCCTGTTTCCATCGTTCCATCTCCAACAACATTGGCTGAAGTTGAAAATATTTTGCCTCTTCATATAACAAAGTATAGTCCTGGGGGGATAAAAAGGCATTTCATGCTGGAAAACACATNTACATGGTGCTGAAAACAGTCCTGCTTTGTTTTACTTAGGATCTTCCTAGGTAGCCTAGGTTGCCCTTGAACTCATGGTCCTCTACCTCATCTTCCCCCCTCCCCAAAAGTATTAGGACTACAGGTGTGTGGCCTGGAACCCATGGTCCTCTACCCCTCCACCCCTACCTCTCCACCCCCCACAAATGTTGGACTACAGGTGTGTGTCCTGGAACTCATGGTCCTCCACCCCTCCACTCCCCACCCCCTGCAAGTGTTGGGACTACAGTGTGTGTCCTGGAAACTCATGGTCTTCCCTGCTCCCCAACTCCACAAGTGTTGGGACTACAGGTGTGTGTCATACTTCTTGACATGACAGAACCACTGTAGTCTTGAACTCACAGCAGCTGTGGCTGTCTGTACATTCTAGCAAGGAGGAAGAAGGGCTCACAAGCCCCTGCCCCCCAGCTGAGAAGTTGTGACAACTGATGACTGCAAGGAGAGTCTGTTTCTTTAAGGGAGTGGCCCCTGTAGGCTGACCATGCTCATGGATGGTCATGAGCATATGGACAACACAGACTGGACTCAATGGGTTCTTAAAAAAGAGGACATGAAACTGGAGTAGGGAGGAGGGGTGGACTTAGGAGGAGCTGGGGGAGTGGGGATCAAAGCACAATCTTGTACGCATGTATGAAATTATCAAGTAACTAATTTTAAATGTTATAGTAAAAAGAAATTGATGTTTGCTCACTTCTGTTTGACACACACCTGTAGTCCCAATAAGTTGTATTTCAATAATCAAATCTAAATGCAAACATTTCACTTACAACACATTTGTAAAGACTCAATCTGCACTCATTCATTCATTCATTCATTCATTCATTCATTGTGCTGGCTAGATTTATATCAACTTGTCACAAACTATAGTCATCTGAGAGGAGGGAACCTCAATTGAGAAAATGCCTCTATAAGATTGGGCAGTGGGCCAGCCTGCAGAGCATTTTCTTAATTAGTGATTAAGGGTAGATGGCCCAGCCCACTGTGGGTGGTGGTCCTGGGTTCTATAAGAAAGTAGGCTGAACAAGCAAGCCATGATGAGCAAGCCAGCAAGCAGCACTCCTCCATGGCCTCTGCATCAGCTCCTGCCTCCAGGTCCCTGCCCTGCTTGAGTCCCTGTCCTGACTTCCTTTGGTAATGAGCAAATGATATGGAAGTGTAAGCCAGATAAACCCTTCCCTCCCCAAGTTGCATCGGTCCTGGTGTTTCATTACAGCAGTAGGAATCCTAACCAAGGCTTTCATTCATTTTGTTAATGAAACAGGGGATTAAGGGCTAGCAGATAGGCTTGTTTAAGAGCTTTTCATGAATTCATGAATCACCTGTGAAATCAGTCACCATCATTATTCCCATTTCACAAATGAAAAACTGAAATGTAAAAAGATTCACTTTCTTCTTTTAGTTCCNAAATACACCTGGGCATTTCAAGCTTCATGGTATTGGTGGGAATCCAAATTTAATCTTCTCTGATAGAACACACATGAGGTTGGGCTCAGGTGCAGACACACTCATGGGAGCCTTTAGTCTTTGCCACCTTCAAAACTCATCATGGGAAGGTGTAGGAAGCAACATAGCCTGGGGACAGGCTTGAGTGGGTGTCTAGAAGATGTGCATGTGCCTTTACTTAAACTTGGGTGTTGGTATGTGATGGTTTAGGCGAGGCTGATAGAAATTTGGAAGGTTCTCACCCTGCCCCTGGCCACCTGTCAGTGGTGTCTCAAAGCAGAGATGTCAACAACATGCGACTCTGACTCCTGTGAACTGGGTGAGAAAGAGGGACTTATCCATTTCTGAAAGACTTTTCCTCAAGCTGTACACAGACGCCCTGAATTAAAGCAATGAATCTATGGAATAGGTACTAAAGTACACACAGGAGCTACTNAAAGAGAAGACAAAGAGAACAGGGCCAAGGACGGGATGGAGACACGTAGCTATGGTCACAATCATCCCTGGGTGTGATATAAGTGGATACTTGTCCAGACATGTCGATTGAGAACACTTTAATCAACTGACAAAGTCATTCCTCCCATGAGCTGACAGGTGGTGCTTGCTATTCATACAAGAGCCAGCTCTGTAAATACATGGCCTTGTGTCTCTAAGAGCAAAGGACAGCCCAGAAGCAGATGGCCCAGAACTACATGTACAGTTCTCTCTCTCTCTCTATCCAAGAAGCAGTAATCATGGCAGCAGCTTCATTCATGTCTTCCTGAGAGACTAGGGGAATGGTACAATGGTTGGCACCAGCGGACCTCTCNTTGGACAGTTCACTTTCCATATCGGGGAAACAAGGGCCAAGTGTAAGATGCTGTCAGGAACCTTCATCTCGCAGAATCTGATACTTCTTTACTCTGCCTTTCACCTCCCCAGCAAAGGAAGCCATGGCTCTGATAACCCTCCTGCACGTGTTTCTATCTGCATGGCCTCCTGACCCTGGGGGACATGGTTTGGTTTTAAAATACTGAGAATTAGCTGAGATGTGTCCATTCTCAAAATGGGGCAAAATCAGGCTGGGTATGTTGACAGGCTGGGTATAATCACAGAATCTTTGATGTGGAGCCAGAAGGGTCAGGAGTTNAAAGCCAGCCTAGGCCACATGAGAACAGGGTGGGTGTGGGTGCACACCTTTAATCCCAGCACTTGGGCGGCAGAGACAGGCAGATCTCTGAAAGTTCAAGGCCAGCCTGGTCTACAAAGCTAGTTCCAGGACAGCCAATGCTACAACAAAGAAATCCTGTCTCGAAAAAAACCAACCAACCAAAATGAACAAACAAACAAGAACAAATGAAAGATAATAACAAAACCTAGGGCCCCCATGCCAAGCCTTAAGGGCAGGAGACAGTAGACCTGGCTACCCAGGGTTTCCATTCTGGAGCTTTGTCATTTTTAAATTATAATGACTGCAAGACACTGACCTAAAATAACTTCTTAAGATGAACATTCTCAAAAGAGATTTAAAAACAGAGTGGAGAGCTGGGAGATGCCCAGTTAGGAACGTGATGGCTGTGTAAGTGTGAGGACCAGAGTTCATTCCCAGTACCCAAGTAAATAAGCTGGGCAGCATTGTCATCCAAGCTCTGGGCATGTGGAGACAGGTAGATCCCGAGGCTCACTGGCCAGCCAGCCTAATGTCAGCAAATTTCAGGGGGTAAGATCCCTGTCTCAATGACAAAGCGGATGGAGTCCTTAGGACCCTGAGGCTGACCTCTGGCCTTTAAGTGAGTATACACAAGTATACATGTTCCTGTGCATGCACACACATGAACACATGCACACTCCCCCCAAACAAAACCCAGAATCAATAATAGTAGCAACTTAGGAGGTTGAGAAGGGAGGATTCAAAGTTCAAGGTCAGCCCAGGCAACTCAATTAGATCCTGCCTTTAAAAAAAGGAGAACTTAAGGACTAGGGATGTAACTAAGTAGCACAGTACTTGTCTAACATGTGTAAGGCTTTGGGTTCAAGCCCTAGCACTGCAACACACACACACACACACACACACACACACAAAGGACCATAACTAAGAGCTGTACAGTTAGAGGGGTGTGCTGTTTGCTTGAGAAAGGATCTATTAATGCACATGGGCTGGCTTCCTAGAGCCACCAGGCCTTCCAATCAAGTAAAGATGCTGGGAACAGCCTGCTTGCCCAACTTGACCCCAGGGAGAAATCTGTCCCACACCACTGGGCCTCTGGCTGAATGATTCCAGCCACAGGAAGTTGACTCTAATAAGTCACAGCACTTACAGGTTTTGGCAGCTTTGATTGTTACAAATGGCGGCATTAAAAAGACCTGAATTTTCCCATGCTACCAACTCATNTGTTCTAATTCTCTCTGGAGTTATGGTGATTAAAAAATTGTTTTAGTTTAATAAGTAGTGGGCTGGGTAGTCGTGGTGCACACCTTTAATCCCAGCACTCGGGAGGCTGAAGCAGGCAGACCTTTATGAGTTTGAGGCCAGCCTGGGATACAAAGCAAGTTCCAGGACAGCCAGGACTGTTAGAGAAAAACCTAAATAAATAAATAAGTAAACAAACAAACAAATAAATAAAAAAGGAAAAAAAAAGTCATGGGTTTCACTGTGACACTTCCATNAAGATGTTTCACTGTGCTGTGTTTCCTCGTCCCTGCATTCCNGAATCACTCTCTCCACACTGCATGGCCCCTCCTGCTGGTCCCCTTTCTCCCTGACAAATGGGGTGCCCCCTCTGCTTCCATTTCCCTCCTCCTTCCACAGTCCCTCCACTCCATTCAGACCTCCTTCCTCTCCCAAAGTTCCTCTTTTATTTACCTCCCTCCCTCTCTCTCTTACACACACACATCTAGGTCCTGCATACAAAAAGAAAATGTGATATTTGTGCTTAATTTGCTTAACATGATGACCCCTAGTTCCACCTGTTCTCCTGCTACTTACATGATTTTGTGTCTAGTAACAGCCGAATAAAATTCCAATGTGCCTACACACTACAATTTTCTTTTTAAAAATTTTATCATTTATTATTGTGTGTGTATCATGTATGTGTATGGGCCAATGTGTGCCATGATGTGTGTGGGGATCAGAGGACAATTTTATGGAGTCAGTGGGTTTGAGGATGGAGCTTTATCAGTTCTGTGATGGGCATCTGGGCTGGCTGTGTATCTTGGCAACCGTGAAGCATTTAACGTGGATGAGCAAGTATCTGAGGTAAGCTGACTTAGATTCCTTTGGCAGCTTATGCAAGTCTGGTACTTGTATTTTTTCTTTTCTTTTTTTTTAGGCACCTGCATAGTGATGTCCATAGTGGTTACACCAGTGTGCCTTCCCAGCAGTATATACGGGCTCTTCCTCACATTCTCACCAGTATTTGTTGTCATTAGTTTTCTTACTGACCCGTATTCTTACAGGGGTGAGATGAAACTATAAATCAATTTTTAACTGTATTTCCCTGACAGCTCAGGATGTTGAATATGATTTCAAAAGAATATCTTTTATCTTGTATCTTATAAAAATCCATTAAAATGCACGAAATCTGACTGTAAGACCCAGAACTCTAAAATTGCTAGAGGAAAATACAGGTAAAAACGTTCAAGATACACATAGGGAGGACTTTCTGAACTGACCAATAGGACTGCATGACGCAAAAGGCTTCCGTACAGCCCAGAAGACAGCAGGGGCAGCCGTGGAGTGGGAGAAAACCTTTGCCAACTATACATCTGACAGGGGATTAATACCTAGAATCGGTAAAAAATGACAAAAATTAAATACCCCAAATCCAAATCAACAAATGGGCCGATGAACAGAGTAGCTAGTTCTGAAAAGTAGAAAAAGTGTTCCACACCCTTAGCGGTCAGAGCTATTGTGATTTTACCTTTTGTTGACCTCCGTTCCAACACTGTAGCCTTGCATCACGCAGGCTGAAATCAGCCTTCAGTCTTCCATTTGTTGTGGCTCTGAGGGGCTTCATCAGCCATTGTACCTGACGTTGTTGCTATGCTCCCTAACACCCCAAAGGCACACCATACTGAAGGTGTCACTCAAGAAGGCACAGGACAGCCTCTGCTCAGCAAGAGGCTCTGCCACTATTAGGGACATCATGTTTCCAGTCACTGCTGGCCAGAACAGAAGAGGTGAAAGGCAAGAGCCAGACGGCTGGCAGCGTCCCCTTCCTCAGCGTCCCCTTCCTAGCCTGCGTCATGGGAACGGGACCACGCATTCTCTACCACATTGGATGTAGCCTTCTAAACCCGTGAGCTAAAATCCTTAACAAAAATAACAAACATTGCAAATAAGCAATTCTCATAGTCCTGGTCAAAGGCTATGCTGGAGTCTACAATGGCTTATTAAGGGTGAGTCTTTGCAGAGGCTCTGGCAGNAACCTACTTCTTCCCCCTTGCCAGCTTCCAGAGGCTGCCACAGGCTGGCTGGTGGCCTCACAGTCACTCACTCCATCCTCTGCCTTTATTGCCACACGTCTTTTTCTGACTCTGACCGTCCTGCCTCCTCTTGTATTTTTAAGAACCTCTGTAACACAGCACANCCAGGTAATATGGGACATCTCCCCAACTCAAGTGCTAGCTTAACCAAACTGGAAAGTCCTTTGCCATGTACAGGAGTTAGGGCTTGGCTGTCAGTGCTGCTGTTCTGGCTGCCACCCCTGCCCCTAGTGCAAAGGTCATCCTCTCTTGGCACCCCATCTCTCTGTTTGCCTTCNGCTTATAGAGGGATCTCTGAGCCCCCTTCACAAGGGCTGCTGTGGTCTAGGTCCTCAGTTGGTGTCTGGAGTGTTCCTAGAGCCTCTATAATTTACCCCACCCTAACCTTCCATGCTGTGGGGCTTTAATTTTTTCTAACTGAAAATTTGACTCCCTCATCCAACACCCTGTGTCACTCTGAACTGAGCAGTCTGTTGCTTGTGAATCACTGTACAAAATATCAAGACAACAGGGCTAGCTACAGCACTTTGTGGGGTTCTGGCAATAAATCAAGGCTGGACTTCGGCTGTCCAGCACTTAGGCTGCCATTCTAAGATCGTGAGCTTATAGTAATGGCATTTGGTAGGGGTCTTGTTGGAATGCTACAGCTTAAAGTAGGGTTTTGAGGGGACAGATGGCATTCTAGAATGGGGTCATGTCTCCACACTGCCCCAGGCTTCTCCTTCACAGTTTAGACCTCAGCCTCTGTCTGAAAACTGAGGGAAACAAATTATTTTTCAGCTTCTTCCTATCCTAAAATGCTGCCTCTACAGCAAAACTGTGATAGGATAGAGATCTCCTAAGCCAAAGGCAATAAAGTTGATGGTGTTTGGCAAGACGTGGCTTTGGGTTCAACACCCAGGACTGTAAATAATAAATAAATACACACAAAAATAAAATCAAAGGTAATGAGGCTAGAAGGACTTGGGGCTAGAGTCCCTCTTTAATCACTGAGCCCTTGCCTTTTTTTTTTTTCTCTAAATACACAAGTCACATATTTTATAAATGACTCTGCAGCCTGGCCATTGATGGACCGCGCATCTCCATGGACGGACAGCGCATCTCCGTGGACGGACAGCGCATCTCCATGGACGGGCAGCGCATCTCCGTGGACGGACAGCGCATCTCCATGGACGGGCAGCGCATCTCCGTGGACGGGCAGCGCATCTCTGTGGACGGACAGCGCATCTCTATGGATGGACAGCGCATCTCCATGGACGGACAGCACATCTCCTGGTCTAATGCTTGAATTCATCATTATCACCTTCTCTTGGAATGCTAGAGCAACAATGGCTGTTCTGAGACTTCGAGCCTTTCCTGGTAACTTCTACTGCTAATGACGGTTTAGAATGCCCTCTACCCCTTCATCTTGAGCCCTAACATCGCATCCTGTGGGCCTCGCATTGAACTGTGCCAAACCACTGGGGATCTTTCTCCCTCTTAACTATCCCGGCTGTGCTTTCTTTATCCCACTGTTCCTGGGGAAGATGAGCTCTCTGTGCTGTGTGGAGACGAAGGGTACCACTGGAGAAGATACTGATGGTTCATCATGGCGGCATGCACTGACCAGCCTGATCATTGCACAGGTCCCTCTCACTATGCCGCCATTTTCTGCATGGTTAGGATCACTCTGGCTATTCATTTTCTTGGCAGGCTCTTTTCTGTTTGTCTTTCTATACTTCCTAGAACACAGTTCCAGGTTTGACTCACCAGAGAACTCCCTACAAAGTGGAGCCAGTCCTGTTGGCTTTTTCTTTAGAAAACTTGACTCCATCCTTTAGCAGACCTGTTTAATTCCATGATTTTAACTTCCTGCTTTGAGAGTTTTGTATGGCTATTTGGGGTTCTCTGGTCCCAGGCTCATCCGCCTGTTGCCTCTAGATCTTTTGAAATCTTCCTTATAACCCTTTTCTGATCTGACAGTGTCCTTTCTTTGCCTTGTGCAGACTCTAAATTACTTCTGTCTTCATCTCAAGGCACTTGGTGGAGATAGGCAGAAGATGTCAGTCACAGCGGGCTGGACTCCAGTCCCCCCTGGGGGAGATGTCAGTGCAACAGGCTGGACTCCAGCCCCGCTGGGGGAGACAAGCCCACAGCATCTGCTTTTCCTCATCTGTGAGTGAGGAGCTCTCAGCACAGCGACTGGGGAATGGTGAAGGCTGACACAGCAGCAAGAACCCACTGCCCAAGTGCCACTTCCTCAACTGCTCATCCCTACACTGGTAAAGGGAAATAGTTGTTCAGACTTAGCATGTTTCAGTGATTTTAGCTTCTGAGAATATGCATTTAATTTTTTGAAATTTACAATACGTTTTTGAGATAGAAGGAGGGAGACTCCACTTTATAGGTGAGCTTCCCTAAGACCTGAAGACAAGCACACGGGAGAACATGTAAACATGGATGGACTCCAAAATACAAATAAATCATATTTTAAAAATGTATTTCTTGGGCTGGAGAGATGGCTCAGTGGCTAAGAGCACCTGCTGCTCTTCAAGAAGACCTAAGTTCAGTTCCCAGCACCCATGTGGGCGGCTTACTACTGCCTGTAACTCTAGTTCAAGGAGATCCAATGCCTTCTTTTGGCCTCTGTAGGTACTGCACATACACAGTACGGGCACTCGTGTGCACATGTGCACGTGCTTACACATACACACATGTACACATGCACCCACAAGTGCACTAACACTCTCACACACACAGAAATAAAAATAAATCTTAGAAAAAATGTTTTTGTTAATTATATGCTTCAGGGGTGGGGTAAATACACAATACATTAGTTTCTTATTGCTGCTCTAAGGGATGACTGCACACTTGCTGGCTTAAATCAACAGAGACTCCTTCTCTTATGAGGTCAGAAGTTAGAAATGGATGTCACTGGGCTGAAACCAAGAGGTCAGCAGGACCCCTCTCCTGCAGATGCTCGGGGCTATTTCCTGGTGGCCAGCCATCACAGCACTCCATTCAGCCACAATCTACCTTTGAGCCTCTTGTCCCCTTTTATAAGGTCCCAAGGGCCCACCTGGGTTCTCCAGGAAAATCTCTTCTAACCCTGTAACCTAACCTTCTCTGCAAAGTCCTGCCTGGCACAGAGGCAGCATGTTCACTGGACCTGGGCCCCCGGACTCAGCTCTCCACAGTTTCTGTCTCCTCAGAAGCCCTCAAAGGCTTGCTTGGCTCCTGACACACTTGATGTCTTACAGTGGCTGACACATCCTTCTGATCACAGGGCAATTGGACCACTCACTCTGTCACTTTAAAAACCATGTCTGTGCCAAACATCACACAGGGCCCCAACAGCACAGGAGATCGTCTAAAGGGAATGCAGCTAGTACACAGGACAGTGGGATTGTATTCCTGGGACCCTGGGGGAAATGCTGGCTCCCAACAGCAGGGCATCACAGGGATGTCATAGAGGGCACCATTCTTTGCTTTAAAACGGTACCCAGCCATCAGAAGTGACAGACCTCTTCGGAACTTACCTTCATTTAGTTTTAAGGGCTTTCTCCCTACCAGGGGTGGGATGGCCACCATGGTTTTGCAGTGTTTGGACCTCTAAAGTTAATCATTGTCTTCACTCTGCAATTCTTTCTTAGGCTGGCATTCTGGTGTTTTATTCTTCATGTGTGTGTGTGTGTGTGTGTGTGTGTGTGTGTGTGTGTGTGTGTGTATAGTGCACATGTGTGTATGTGCAACCACAGGTATCATTCCTTAGTTGCTCTATACCTTGTTTCTTCAGGATCTCTCATTAGCCTAAGCCAGGTAGGCTAGGCTGGCTAGCCAGTGAGCCCCTGGGATCTGTATATCTCCACCTCTACAGTGCTGCTATCGCAAGTGTTCTCAGCTTTGTGTGGGATGGAACTCAGGTCTTGGTGCACGTGTGACCAACACTTTAGCATCTTATGGAGCCATCTCTCCAGCCCTGTGCTTGCTTTCTCTGTTCTCAGAGGCTGGGCAGTTGGCCCACCTGTTCCTGTTCTCCTGCTCTGACCCACGGCTTCTTACCAGAAGTCCTCTCCTCTTACCGGTGGAAGGGGACTCCCAGCTTCTCCTGATGACTCTGGGGTTTGGAGAGCAATGGAACCCAGCTTTGCATTTGTCTTTGATGACTATTAAAAGAAATGGATGCAGCAATGTGTCCCTTCTGTGCTTCGTTGCTCTCTCCACCCCTGTACACNCTGCAGAGAAAGACTAGACCAAACATAGCTAACAGTGACTGGATACTTGCTGACAGCCCTGAAGGCAGAGACTTGGGAGCAACCGTCAGGCTTGCAAGTCACCTGAACACTGCACTACAGGAGTCAGGCCTGCTTGAGGATTGGTGAAGGGAGGGGCTCCAAGCACCTTCTAGAAAGGGCTGAGGCTGGGACTTGCTAACTGGCCCGCTCTTTGTCTTCCTAGGCTGTTACAGCTAGTTTCCTGCCTCTGAGAGAGCATCCTCGTGAGGAAAGAAGTAGACATGGGCAAGAGTAACATAGTCTCTGGAACAGGGAGCAAAATGCAAGGTGGCAGCAGCTGAGGGGCCTGGCACAGGCACTCTGAGTAGGAGTGAGGTCCCTTAGCTCTGAGACAGTGCTAACAACTGAAATAACTAGAAGTTATGCTTGTGTTGCTGGAGTTGACTGAAGAGTCTCTCAATGGAACCAGATGAGAGGAGAGACTCGGGTCACTGCTGGGTGGATCCAGGGCAGTGACAGTGATTTAGGAGAACTCAGATGATCCTAACAGCCATGGTCCTCACAACTGTCCTACTGTTTCTACCCATGACAGAAGGCTTCCTTACTTCCATGAGATAAACTAGCAAAAGTCTCTACCCCACCCCATAAACACTCTTTCCATATGCTAGACTGCTGGTTCTCAGCTGGGCTGATTCTACTGCTTGAGGGCATTTAGCAATGCTTAGAGACTTCTTTGTTGCTATAACTGGGGGTGGGACACTGCTGGTTCTTGGTGGGGAGAGGCCAGGAAAACTGATCAAAGTCCTACATTGTACAGGACAGCCCAAGCCCAGAGAATCACTTGGCCACAAATGTTGGCCATGCAGAGGTTGAATAGTAGGCTTGACAGAGCTCATTTCTCCGGCAGCCTAAGGGCATATGCCTCAGTATCTGGCCAAATTCAACCCTAGCATCACAAGCTGGCCACAAGCTTGTTCATGTGCTGCAACATGAAGCACACACTATCACAGGGTGTGTGTTCTTGGTAAGATGTTGAACCTTCCAGGTCAAATGAAATCAGGAGATGACTGAATGAGCTAAACTGTATGAATGGCAAACAGGCAAATCTAGATGACATGCCATTCTGTGGGACAGCTGGCCCAGCCTCACTGCTAAGTAAGCAGGAACCTTACTAGACAGTTCAGAGAGCAATGAGCTGTAAATTCTTACTTAATATGTGGTCTGGCAGTATCTCAGAAAAGCTACTTGTACAGGGCATTTTTGGGATCAACCAAGTGAACTTCAATGTGGTTATGGTGTTACATGAAATACGGTTTAGTAAAAAGGGATGGTAGAAAATTGTTAAAATAAGTATAGGACAAGTTCCAAGGGGCCATGTGAGGTTCTGTCATAGTTCCTTTTAGTTGTCCACTTAACATATCAGGAAAGAGGGAGCTTCACACGAGGAATTGCCTCCATCAGACAGGCCTTTGCACTGGGGGAATATTCTCAATTGCTAACTGATGCAAGAGGGCCCACCCCACTGGAGCAGTGCCATCCCTGGGTGGATGGTCCTGGGGGTGTATAAGCTGAGCAAGCTAGAGGAGGAAAGCCTGTAAGCAGCATCCCTCCGTGGTCTCTGCTTCAGTTCCTGCATCCAGCTTCCTGCCTTGACTTCCTGTCTTGGCTTGCTTTCATGATGGATTGTAACATGTAAGCCAAGCAAAAACCCTCTCCTCTCCAAGTTGCTCTTGCTCATGGTGTTCATCACAGTGGCAGAGAAGCAATCTAGGGCAGGTTTTAACTCTGGCGATCTGAGCAGAGGGAACAAAGTGTGTAAATGTTCTTGGCTTTTTTATATTTTCAGTTTTTCTACAGTAGATGCATATTTCTATAATACTGAAAAGCATTAGTTTTGGAAACAGTGTAGATTGATAAGCTAGGCTGCCTGGTAGTGGATTTGTGTAAATCTAGGAAGGGTGGATATTCATAGAGGGTGATCACAGGAGGGCTGTTATCAAAGATGTGAAAAATAACAAGCTGGAGGGAGAGACCCTTATGGGTCCTTAAGAAGAGAAAGAGCAAAGCATCAGACTTCTGGAGTACTGGGAATTACAAACCCACAATTGTGTTTGTATGCGGGGACTGAAGCAGCAATAAGCAAATCATTATAATTGAGGACGGAATCATGAGAGGAAGGGTAGTTAAATCCATATAAAAACATTCAGAGAAGTTCTGCAATCCTGTACACTGATAACTGGCTTCCCGTGGAAGCCAGGACACAAGCTTCTGAAATATGAAATTATCAGAATTGTTAAGTGGGTTTTTAGCACAGACAATGTGTTTGTGGAATTGGATGCTAATGGATGTTAATTGTAAGATTTCACACTTTTGTTTGCTCACGATTAAATGGCTGGTGCCAGAAGGAAGCAGTCAATAATCATTCTCCCTAGCAAACCTGCAAAGCAATTCTTTCCACATGACAAGGCCATGTCCCATTGCCAGGCTTAGAAGGAAAATTCTGGCATTCTGACAACTCACATGGACATGTGTGGTTCCCAAGAACTGAACTGCTCTTTGTGGTTTAATTCCATCAAGGGCCACAGAGCTGAATGGCCATCTCAGCTTCCACCCTTCTTCCTGATGCTCACCTGCAGTCCCCGAACACTGAATGACATACATCCCATCTCCCAGCAGCTCCAAAGGAAGCATTTTAAGTCCCCAGGATATGTGAGTTTCTTTTGAAAATTTTTTGGGCTATGATCAACTAAAGGTTGTGTTTTGTACTTAGAGTTGATGAACATCAGATATTTGGGGTTCAGGAATCCTCAGGGAACACCCCAAAGGTGTGGTGAAGGAAATGGCCCAGTCCTAGGTGACTGGGTGAGTCCCCAGGGCATGGCCTCTGGAACTGTCCATATCAGCATCTAATTTGAATGTTCTTGGAGACAGAACAGAGCCTCCCATGGAAGTTCGTGACTGAGGGTTAAGCCAAAGTATGTGTTTAAGATACCGAGCTCCTTTCTTGAAATATGCTGCCATTAAAAATAAATAGCTATATTTATTTTCTAACAGTAATTTCTAATTTACTATCTTATGGTTCCCTGGAGTCACATCCCTGCTAGAAATGGGAGTTATAAATGATGACATTATATAGATGCAAGCTTTCTGTTTTCAGGTTAGTCCTATATGATGGTAAGAGATGTGTATTGTCTACTGACACTCAGCATTCAGCCTCCTGTGGCTTTTGTAGCTAAATAAGCAATTGTCATGGGCACAGTATACAATATCCGTTAGGAAAACATGTGTCTCTGTCTGTAAGACTATTACCAGGCAGCAAGCTTAGGGTCAGACTCAGAAGGTTATATGGCTGGAATTTATTAATTTATTTACTGCTTGTGTGGGAGTGTGTACATGTGGGTGTGGGTGTGTAGGCGTGTATATATGGAAGTCTGAAGGCAATGCTAGTTGTCTTCTATCAATCTCTACATTATTATTATTGTTAGTTTTTGAGACAGGGTCTTTCACTGAACCTGAAACTACTCACCATTGTAGCTAGAGCAGCTGGCCATTGGGCCCCCATCACTCACCTCTCTCTGGGCCCCTCTGTGCCTGGCTTTTATGCGGATGTGAAGGATCTGAACTCAGGTCCTCACACTTGCACAGCAAGCACTTTAACCACTGAGCCACCTCCCCAGCCCATGTGACCAACCTTTAGGTGAACTGCTGTAAACCAGCAGATCCCAAATCAATAAGGGGCTGAGGGGCCTCTCTCCATCATCCTCTCTTTCCTGAACTTGAAATAGTGTGCTGTGCCCAGGATTATTAGTCAATGGAATAGAGTGCAGAGGAGTTACACCGGGCATGTTTGTTTTAGATGAAAAACTATGCACCTTTAACAAGAACATAAGGAGGGTAATGGCTGCTGTTGGGATGTGCAAGTCCCCTGCACCTCTGCAAGGAATGTGAGGAGGACTCACGAGCCTGCTGCTCCTGGGCCAGCAATAAGTTCTGTGGGTCTCTCAAGGGTACACACCCCACTTTACATTCCAGGCTCTAAAGACTTTAGCTCTAAAGTGTAAGTGAATTACATCTGTGTATTGAGAAGATGCTATTTCAAATATTCACAATCTACATGATATTTTACATAAATAGAAACACATTGCATAACATTTTATAACTTGCTATCGTCACCAAATAATAAAAATTCGGTTTTTGCCCCATATATCAACAGATATACATGAACCACACTCTTTAAAAATTATTCCATTATATAGATATTCTATATGATTTCCTACCATCTGCTGTTTCTGAACTCCTTTTAGGTATGTTAAGTTTTCCTATGATAAACACAACTATCAGATATCCTATGTACACACATGTTTACATGCTCTTGTGAATATTTACAGAAGATAGATTCATAAGCATGGAATTGTTAGACAGCATGCATGTTTGAAATTTTATAAGCTATTGCTGAATTGTCCTCCAAGGTTTAATCATTTTCCCTCCCAACCACATTGTACATTCTCCCAACACTGTGTCTATCAATCTTTAAAATCTTAGTCAAATGAATTTATAAAAAGGATTATATCATTTTATTTTTGTACCTTTGATATTAGAGAGAAAATGAATATCACTTTAAATATTTACTGACAAAATCATTTTCTCCCTTTGGGAAAATCTTGTTTCTAGCTAAAAATTTCCCCTTGATTGTTTATATGCTTTTATAGATTTGGAGGAACTCTTTTATGATGGATATTAATCTTTTGTTGCAAATATTTCTTTTACTAAGACATCTTCTATATGAATATAATCTTTTTTGCTTCATACGGATCTTTTAAAAAAATTCCTCTGTGTATAAAAGTCTTAAATATATCCTTTCTGCCTCAAAATAGAAATCCCTTTTTAAAATACACTTTGCACATGTCTCATTAGGTTTATTGCTACCTGGACATTACAATTTCTGTT
>LZPO01097521.1:3382-18548 GCA_001675575.1 Neotoma lepida
ACCAAACTCAGGTCCCATCTCTGAGCTGAACCCCCAACCCAGGCATGTGAATGTTTCACTTTCACCCCCAATTCTTTTCCAGCTTCAATTTCTACTAACTCAACATTTTTTGTGTGTGGTTATTGGTTTTTCCATCTCATCTTGAACTCCTTTATTAGAATCATTTGCTCCAAGCAGCTATTAAAAGACAACGTGGGGTTTTCTATTAGTTATCTGAGCCAAGCAGGTCAGCCCATCTTGGGAAGCAGCACAGGTTGGCCTCAAGCATAGGGAAACAGAATGAATGGCCATGAATTTGTTATCCCCTTTGTCAGCAACCCTGATAGTCTCACCAAACTAGTGACATATCTGTATTTCTCCTCTTCTGTCCAACTCAGGAATTATTTGCTATAATCATATATGATTATTATTTTCTTTTGTGTGTCAGTATACATACATGTCAGTATACATACACATATATATTATATATGTGTACATATATAATATATATATATTCATGTGGGGTGCATATATGTATGGTGGTCCAAGTAAACCTGTGTCCATGTGGAAGCAAGAGGTCAACGTCAGGTGTTGTTTCCCAGGTAAAATTCACTTTTTTATGATTTCCTTTGATTTCAGTGTGTGTGTGTGTGTGTGTGTGTGTGTGTGTGTTTTGCCATGTATTTGCAGGTGCCTATTAGGACCAGAAGAGGGTAACACATCTCCTGGAGCTACAGTTACAGGTGGTTGTGAGTCATCTGACATGGATGCTGGAAACTGAGCTCTGTCTCTCTGGGAGAGCAGCAAATACTCTTAACCACTGAGGCATCATCTCCCCAGCCCCTCACCTTGTTTCTTGAGATAGGATCTCTCACTGGCCTGATGTTAACAAATTAGGATATGCTGGCTCAGCAGGGAGCACCAGGCATTGGCCTGTCTCTATTTGCCAAGCAGAGGGTAACAAGTATGCGGTACAATGTTTGACTTTTTATTTATTTTTGTTGGTTTATTCCTGGGGAATCAATCATAAGTCCCTGTGCTTGCAAGACAAGAACATTGCTGACCAAGTATTCTCCCCATTCCTACANGTACTTTTTAAGTGTTTCTGCTTCCTGTGATTAAACTTACAGTTCTCCAGAACATAAAAATGCCAAAGAAAAATCCTGTTCTACCTATCAAGACCTTATATAGAGCACAAATTTCCTATAAAAATCTTCCCTGATTCTATGAGTTACAGTTCATATCTTCAGACTTGGTTTTCNCTTAGCCCAAAGAGAACACTTANTAGGTTGTATCATATGAAATTATTTTTAGGTCAAAAAAAAAGTTTGAATATCTGCAAGATGGAATGCTTCCTATTACATAAATAAACATGTCTGCTGTACTCCTTGAAGCAAAGACTGTGTCTTATTCATCTTGGTACTCTCCAGGCACCTAAGAATGCATCTCTCAAATAAGAAACCCAGCATTGCTCAATCGACACAGCAGATTTCACAAAACACTCAGCATTTAGCAGAGTGAGGAAGACACTGTACATGTCTCTGAATTCCTTTTAACTAACATGACAAGGATGGCCTTAATTCCTGACCTAGATGACTTAAATTTTAAAAATAGTACCGGGGAGGGGGGGAAGAGGACAGAGTTCCAGTTGAAAGATGTATTGGTATCTCCCTGGCCATTGACATCCTGCTCCATTCCCTGAGCAACAAGGGCCTGGACTGTTAAAAGATTAAGTCCATTTCAATCAGAGGTCATGTGACAATCTTATGGCCAACACAAGGACCTGGTATTCAGAGACTAAAATNTGAATTCAGCAAAATGTGTAATGTTTTATGAGTTGTCTGATATCCTTGAGTTCTTCCTTTCAGTGTGGGAACAAGAAAGAAATTTGTTGGCAACAAGTGCCTGACACATCTTGTTGCTAAGCAAAGGGAGGAGAGAGAAAGGAAGAGCCGAAGGTCTATGGNGCAGGGGCAGAAACATTCTCATCACCTCTTGGTTTTATGCTTGACTGGGGGAGGAACGGGAGCAGGCTGAAGTGGTATGGACACTGGCCCAGGCTTCACAAAGAAAAACACAGTCTGTGAAATTAGCAGTTGAGAAAGATGCAGTCTCAGTTGTAGCCAAAGATGATAAGGTAACTGAAATGGCCTGCATGAGCTCCCATACATTTTTCCACNGTAAGCAACTATAAAAGTGCTGCATAATAACAAAAAAAAATTACCAATCAAATAGCTGTCTCTGCAAAAGATATCAGCATCATCTGTTATCTTCAGAAAAATATCATTATACATAGGCTAAAAAGTAAGATACATTTTACAGCAATAGAAGAAGAACATTCAAAGTGTATGACAGAATATAGAAACTTTACTGTGTTTTATCCCCTGAAGGATCCTTTAGGGCATTTCACAGTAAAGAAACCTGTAACAGGCTGTTTAGACTATTTGAAATAAAGACCCTACAGTAGGAGTCTTTGGTAGATGGGCACCAACTCTGTATGTAGCACCATCTGTTTTCCATATCCCCTGGAACAGAGAACGAATTCAGCAATGATATTCAAAGTCAGGCTACCTGCAGCAAATATTGTCTAGGATTCACCTTGACAGTATGTATGGGGGGAAAGGGAACTTCCTAAATCAAATCAAATGCTAAACTCAAATTTAGATTCATACAAAGGTGTTGAACACCTCATCATCTCACTAATGAGACTTGATTAGTCCCAAAGGTGTGATTTGCTGCANAAGGTGGCTATGGTGCATTTTNAAGATGTTCGCGTTGTGATTTTCTACCAGCTATGTGTTGGTTTGCTCTCAAATAACAGAGGTCATTGGAAGAGTAAAGCAAGAGAGAGATAATCGCTTCTGAAGGAAAACAAAAACAGAAACCAGAACAAAATTCAAACACGTAAGAAAACTCTGTTTAGGAGTGACTATATCATATCTGACCATTTTGTTCTAGGACTTNATTTACTTATATAGCAGAAATAAAGTATTTTAAAATTTACCAAGAAGATAGAGAGTAATGTAAGAATTCAACATTTTCAGTTACTTTTCTCTCTTCCCTTTCCAGCATAGTAGGAGATGGAAAACCACAGACACCTATCAAGCATCTAGCACCTCTAAGCCCACTCTTCTTTTACGTTGATTGAACTTTTCTTTGACAATTTCTTACATGCACATAAATCCGTTTACTCTCACACCCTCACTCTTACCTTCTTCCTACCTCACCTCAGCTGCCAGCTCCCTCCAAGAGNCCCTTGTCTACATTTTGTCAGTTTTGTTTTATGACCCACCAATTTTAACAAAGACCTTCTGTGTGACCATGAGTTTGGAAATACCCGCTGCTGTCTGCTAGGCTCACAATTTTGTATGCAATGAAGACAATGACTATCCTTCCCTCAGAACCCATTAGGAGCCAATAGTTGAGCAGGGAGGTGTGGGGCCCCTTGGGCCCCTATTTGATAAAGGTTTGGATGTTGACAAGTCCAGTCTTGCATAGGCCCACTGCAGTTCACCCTAGCTGCTATGAAATCATATTTGCAATGGATGTGCTATGTTGTGAAGACAGCATTTCTCAGTCCTCCTTCCTGTCATGCCCATTCCTATATGAGCCTCAGGAACATACATTTTTCTCTGTCATACATGTGTGAGATGAATCTTATACACATAAGCATAAGAAGGAGCCAACTGCACACGCCATGATCATAGTACATCAGCAAAGTGCTAATGATGGTCACTNAAAGCAATATCTCAAAGGCAGGAAAATATCCGATGTTAAGACATGAAAAGGGTGACCAGTTTCTGCACAGGTAACACATCCAGAAAAGAAAGACATGGAGGATAAGCAGGTCCCTGTAGACAAACTGGGATGTGGACAAACAGACAGATCCAAACAAACAGACTAATGCTAGTAACATTAGCTGATATCAAACCTAAGGAGTTCAAGATCTTCTCATACCTCTGGCTCCACAGCTGCTTCAGCAGATNTTATTTTTGCCTCTGGAGGCCAGAGCTAGAGACTAGCACTGAGACTTCACTACCTCTTGGTTTCTATAAACACCGCCAACATATAAACGGTCCCTTGAACTCACTTCCAGTGAAGTCTTGCTTATGTCTGCTGCCTGTTTCCTGTGAGGTGTCCAGCAGAAATATCTACCATTCAAGTGATAAATGAATCAAAGAATTGTCATAGTTACACCAAGNCAAATGGTCCTACAGCCAAATACTAGACACCTCCACTTCTGTTATGCCAAGTGATCAGCATTCCCAAGACCATCTCTCTACATTATTTTTCCATCCATATTTCTTGCTCATAACTCATCATTGAAGACCTAGTCAAATGCATAAATCTAGCGTCCAAGATGGAGTCTAGGTTATGTATGTCTATACTGCATTGGTAGCCTACAAATCACATTTACTTTCCAAAAGAGAAATGGAATCACCTTAGCCTAATTGTTCTTAGTGAACCCATGATGGTTCTTACTGATCACCTGGAACTTACAGTAAGGTTCACTATCTTTTCCTTAANTGATTTCAGATTCCTAATCATGGTTAACATCATACCATTAGCTGCATTGGCTTAGAAACTAGAGAATTGAGCTTCTTATTTCAAATGAGATCAATTACTTTGCAAATATGCTCTTCTAGTTCTCTGCCATTCTTCATATCTCTATGAAAGTCATAGATACCAACATGGTGTTGCATTTATTCTTGGCTTACTCCTAGACTATGAACCTTTGGGAGCAGGGATCCTGTCTTCATCACAGCATCACAGTCATTGTTTGCATCTGGCAGTGTGTCCAAGTTTGCAATAACAGCTTGCTGAATTTAACTTAAAGTACCAGTGTGGTGTTTTGAAATTTACTCATGTAGTGAAGATTTCAGTTATTTCTAGTATTACATCCTGTCCATTCTAATGATTATTTTTTTAAAAAAAGAAGCTATCAAGTGCTATGGAGGAGTCATCCCTTCCCCTCCTTGTTCTAACCAGTGGTTAGAAGCTGGTCTCATCTTCAGCATCTTAAGCCTTTGGCATATTTCCTCCTAGCCTCTGACCTTTGTGCTTACTTATTTAGCTCTTTTCAATCTCCAATCCTTAATCCTCTGCACACACATTAGGAAACTGCTTAACCAGTCACCTATCCACAGGACAGCTCCCCTTGCTTTCCTCACCACAACCCATAGCTATTACTCTTATTTGGATTTCTGTTGAGATAGCTTCCAATTGATTCAGCATTCTTTTTGTTTCAGGCCAAACTGCTGGATTAGCCACTGATTCCTATTTTCACAGAGGACAAAAACCCATTCTTTACCAGTGGGGATGAAATAATGATGGGGAATTTGGAGATCTTGGAATATGAATACAGCTCATACAAATAGACCATCTTTGAAACTGGCTGCTATTTACTGGGTAGTTGGCTGCTTAAGGGATGTTTCACAAGCACAGTTTGAGGATGGGGCAGTGAAGAAGAAAACTCCTCTCTCAGCACCAGGAGTTCCACAGGTTGTCAAATTAGGCTCTAGAGATTTTTTTTTTTTAAAGAGGAGCTGGCATTAAGAGTAAGTGACAACAATTACAATCTAAAACAACATCTGTTATGTGAATTGTGGCATTTGCTGTCACTTTCCAGGTTTGATTTTGCAANGCTAACCAGTAGAGGCAAGTCTTGTTGAGTGAGGCATTGCTGCTGGACTCAAAGAGAATGAGGTCTCTCCCTAGTTCTGCCACTAGTTCACAGACAGAGAGCAAGTGTCTACCTCCCTGACTTCAGTTTCCTCCTCTCAAAGTATGTGAGCATCTTTCCTCTAAAACAGTGTGAGTCCATGTTTGCACACATATCTTTGAGCTGCAACAGTCAAAGCAGAAAGCAGCTAAAAGGAAGTACTTTTTTAAAAGAAATTTTCTATTCATTTTACATACCAACCACAGATCCCCCTCTCCTCCCTCCTCCTGCCCCCATCCTTCCCCTCCAACTCATCCCCCATTCCCACTTTCTCCAAGGAAAGGCCTCCCATGGGGAGACAGCAGAGTTTGGTACGTTCAGTTGAGGCATATCCAAGCCCTGCCCCCTGCACCAAGGCTGTGCAAGGTGTCCCACCATAGGTAGGGCTCCAAAGAGCCCGCTCATATACCAGGGGCGGATCCCGATCCCACTGCCAGGGTGTCCCTTAAACAGTTCAAGGCAAACAACCGTCTTGCCTATGCAGAGGGCCTAGTCCAGAACTCCAGGGGTCCAGTAGATGAGAGAGGGAAGGGAGTCTATGAGCAAGGGACATCGAGATCATGATGGGGAAATGTACAGAGACGGCCGGGAAGTACTTTGTAGAGTTGGAGCAAATTAACACTAGTCTCACAGGTTACATATGCTTTGGCCACTATTCTGGAGTAGAGTTCCCTCCCCCAATAGGAGGAAAATGAGCAATAACTTAGCCTACATGAGCAAAGAGCACAGTGCTAGTGTAGTTTCAGGTTTAAATTCTTGTCAGCTGTGTGAACTTGGACTGAATGTGTCTAAACATCAATTTCTTCATCTGTATGATGGCATTCCTTTGGATCCACTTTATGAGGTTGCTATGAGGGTTAAAACAATGAACTCCCATAAACAATAAGCCCAGTAAGTAGCTGTGGGTGATTCTCAGTCAATGTGGCAAAAGTTATATAACTATAGAAAAACTTAACATAGATGGGAGAATTCCAATTGGCCAGACACAGAAGAGATGAGGCTTTTATTACTATGTTAGAACAAAATAGTTGGAGTTCTATAACCTCAAAGTTAGCCTAATCTGGTCCAGAATGTNGAAGTCAGCACATTGGTAATCCTAATCTTTTATTCCTTTGAAAGGGAATCTCGTTCAACTCACTACTCCTGACTATCTGGTCAGTTTCTTAACAATGCTATACAAGGATAGTCTCTGCTAGATGCAGAATGATATGCCTTTGATAGTAGAGGTCCCTACATTGTTTTGTCTTATTCAATGTTTTTTTTCTCTCAATTAAACTCACATATACAAAATAATCAACATTTAGGAACTTGTTCCTGGCTACTAAAGAAACATAAAGACTCAAAAGAGAGACATTGACTTCAGGAGCTACTGATGAGAACAACATATAAAACAGTTTGGAGAAAACACAGATGAGACTCATCTAAAGTGTGTAACACTAAGAGGTAACAAAGCTAGGGAATGAGGGGAGGGGCTTGAAACTGACCTTGTAAAATTAGCAACAAGCTATAAAACAAAAATTAAAAAGGGAAAACTGCCTGAGAAAGAATTTCATAAAGGTACGACTCTATGAAAACCCTGGCACACTTAGAGGCAAGCAGGAATTGAGCCTGGATATACTGGGCTTCTCAAAGGAGGCTGCNGAGAGCCAAGGAATGTTCTGGAGCATTGGACACATGATCTGAAGTGGACAAAGGCAGTGTTAAGATTTTTTTTAATTAATAAAACCAGTCAGTCAACAGAATCAATTAAACCCCCCAAATGTGCTAGAGAAATGAGAATCTTTGCTCTTTAAGAAAATCTGTGATGACACCTGAAATAGCTGCTGCTTGAATGTGAAAAACAGGGAGTTCTGTAGGCCACAAATCAGAAAAAACTTTGTACTTCTCTTCCTTTTTCAGTCACTAACAGGCAATATTTACTGAAGGTTTTTATATACCAGGTTACATACCTTGCAAGAATTACTGAGTTTGCCCCTATTCTGGTCCTAAAAGGTGGTCACCACCACTGTGTTTCAGAAGGGTTGAACTGAGTCTCCCAGACATTGTACAACCAGAAAATCATGGAGCATGCAAACCTATGTTGGTCTGGTTTGGGCTCTCAACAGTGCATTTAACCAGTCTCTAGCCTATTCAAGCAGAAAGCCCCTCTCCCCACAGAGACGTTGAAATCATGTGTAAGAATATCACTTCCAGCTCCTCTTGTTTCTACCATAGATTTGTCCAGTGTTCATAAGCTGGCATCAAAAATCTGTCCTCATTCCCAGCACAGAGGAAGGTGTAAAGATATTTTTAAAGTTGGAAATAATTTCACACATTATCCAAATGTGCAAAAACAAAGTGCCTAATGCATCTTCTGCAGTTTGGCTCAGGGTGCTTTGGATAACCTTCTACAGGCTCTTGTGAAACATTCTCTGGGAAGCCCCGCTTTGAACTTGCAGATATATGTGTTAGTGTGCTATTTAGGGTGTTGAAGTTTGTCCCCTGCTAGTCTCTTTTTTTTTTTAAAGCCTCGCACAATCTGGCTCACGGCAGCATTGTTTTCATATGTTCCAGTATTTCTATTATTTACTCCTGGTTTCTGGGTTACAGATGCTATTTAAGAAGCAGTTTCTCNTTGCAAGGTTAGAGAGGGGTGTAAGCTGAGACTTAGCACAGAGAAGAACCCTATTTTAATTGGTTTCTACAGAGCAGAGGCCCATGCACATTTTCTAATACTCCTTGTTTGCTAAAATCTCAGCCATTTTACAGAACTATTTACTTTTCAGTTGCTATAATCATAAGCTCTTTTAGGTAGTTTTTCACTAATTATCTTAAACTCACTATTTTTCTTTATCTTATCACTTACTNTTNGGTCTGGAAAGTGGTTATAACAATCATTACAAATGGAAAATGAAAAGAAAATTAGAACTTTCAATCTAATCACTTAACAGTGAACAATTTCAAAGAGTTTTGTCTTTTTACAAGGAAAATATTTCACAATACAGAATAATAACATCATAGACATCAGTAAGTATGTTAAGTCTAGACTTCATTGGCAGCAATTATAACATCAAAAGTGACATCAAATCATTTCATTGGAAGTTTCAATGACTTAAAACTTGNTTGGTAAGTAGGTCATGAAACAGTGTCATCAGAAGCAGGATGTGANTGCTTCTTTCTATAAATTCATGAGAAAAATAAGTATCTCTTCAGCAGGAAGAGTTTCATAATTACAGCTTTCTACATAGAAGGTACACAGTAAGCATTTTATTTTTATGTAAACATTTTCTTTTAGTTGTTTTTATTTCCTATATTATTCTCTACAGTCTAGAGACTCTACTTTGTGTCTTTATTATTTTCTGGTCATTGCTCATAGAATTTATATTTTTTAACTTTTTAAAGTTAAAATAATTATGTAATTTTCCTGATTTCTTCTCCTCCCTCCAACACCAACCATGTTCCCATCTTTGCCTCTGTCTCAAATTCCTCTTTTTTCTTTAGTTAACAAGTAGTCATCCTTGAAATTGTATACATACAAGTAGTATTATACAGACTGAGCAGGTAGTGTGTGTGTGTGTGTGTGTGTGTGTGTGTGTGTGTGTGTTGGTGTCCTTTTTTGCTTTCAGGTCTTCCTTCATGGAGTGAGTGCGGCAGCCGGTGCTACACATCTCACTGGAAAATGTATTGATGTTTGTTCTACAGAACACACTTCATTCTCCCTCAATCCACTAATTTTTTNCTATCTGTTTCAGTGTGGGTGGATCATGAAAATGTTTAGCTCTGCCTAAGTGATAGCCCCCTCTGGGTATTTAAATTTGCTTAAGGCCCCATGGAAACAGACTGCTATGACACCCCAGCAAATCTCGGTGCTTCCCAAGCATGCAACCTTAGAGCCTTGTGCTTTGGTGCACCTTACATATTGAAGTATCTCTTCTGCATAAATATTACAGCTGCCACAGGGCCTGAGGATACTCCAATGTGAATATGAGGATCAGACGATTATCTGATAAAACTGTAATAAAAGCAAGATTTGTCAGTACAGTAAAAATTTTATTTAATGTCTTCAGGCATAGGTGAATTAATCGATGTGCTTTGTTCTGGAATCCTACAGAACTGGAATATATATATATATATATATATGGTAAATATATATATATGATAAATTAACATCTAGACTGCAGTTTATATTTAAATGCAAAATGTAAGCCATCTCCCTTATGTTCAACTTCACAGGGAGTTGGGAAAAACATCATACCATTGATGGCAAATATTGACAACAAACATCACCAGAGATGATGAATATTTCTATACTGTATGTAAAAATGACATTTTTACATTTGAAATATAAGCATGACAGGTCATGATTGCAAAGAAATGAGTGGTTATTACATTTATTGGTTACACGGTGCTCTCCTGTCCATGAGGTAGCNACCTGGGAATGATTCTTATTGTACAGATGAAGAAAGCAGAGCTACAGTCAACCAACTTGTGTGNTCTGAGTCTAGGAGCAGCTGCTCTTATTCTTCAAATGGTGGCTCTCAACACGCACCAGTGCCACCGTGCCACTTGGGATCTTGCCAGCCATGCAAGGTCCCAGTCTAGAACCACTGCACTTGGAACTCCATGGACAGGACAAGCAATGTCTTTTGATAAGTTCTCCTGGAGACTCTGGTGTGCTCCAACTTGAGGACAGCTGACCTTGAAAAGAATATTTGCAAATATCTGCTCTATCCAGATGTTAGAACTATGATTGTTTTCCTCTCTTTTCAACAGTTTCTGATGTCATTATTTTAAAACTGCTTCATGTGTTTTCTAATATTCTTAATACTTTAATTTTCAACATTTTGATGATATACATTTTTGCTGAAATATTTTTTCATTTTCAGTTTTATATTTCCTTACCACTTGTTTTATTGACAATTTTACATCTTTTCCTTAAAATTCCATAAAGGAAATAGAAAATTCAGCTTCTGGNGTTTTATTTTTTAAACTTTTCTAAATATATCCCTTTGAGTCTGTATAATGTTATTTATATGTATGCTTCTAGGGATGACCATTCGACNCTCGACCAACAGTTGNTGTGCTCCTCCTTGGGGATGGCTACCTCATCCACTCTCAGCCTATAGTTCTTTGTGTAGCTTTTAGGCCTTGTGACTTTTCCTGTCCAATGTGGTCTGTTCATTAGTACCATCCTCATTCAGCTCACATTGGGGGCAGTCATGTTTGTAAGACTTTATGAGTATAGNTTCTGATATTATTAGGAGACACAATATCACAGGAAACTCTCTGATCCTCTGAATCTTACATTCTCTCCTCCTCCTTTTCCACAGTATTCCCTGAGCCTTAGGTGCAGGAGTGTTCATAGACATATCCATTGGGACTGGGCTCTACAACTTGCATTTTAATTGGTTGTGGTTTTCTGTAGTGGTCTNCATCTNTTGCAAACAGACNTTTCTGTGATGGGGTGAAGACAAAATTTATCTGTGAATATAAGGACACGTGCTTATAGATTGCTGCTAGGGACTATGCAGGTTTAATAAATTAGTGATCTAGATTCTCCTTCAATAACTATGACTTAGCTAGCACTGAGTAATTAGTTAGGTGATCAGTACCAGGCATGGTATCCCTCTTGTTGAGAGGGTCTTTAGACCAATTAGAGAGCTGTTGGTTACTGCCAAGGTATGTGTGGCACTACTGCACCCTTGGGAGTTATTGTGCTATGCTGGTCATTGATGTTGTTCATAGGCCTCATAGCTGGGTAGGACTATTGTTTGCCCCTCTACTTTGGAAGCTTGTGTGGTGCCTTCCAGTACCATGAAAGCTAGTCCTCAGGGAGGGAGCATTCTGCTCAGTTCCAGCTCAGGAGTCTCTGNACCTTATTTCTGAATTTCATGATATCTTCAGCAATATTGACTTACCTTCCACCTCTGGGCATAACCAAAGGCAACAACAATATGCTATATGTTTTCGGAGTCTTTTGGACAGCCTGACCATCAATTCAAAGGAGGGCTTTCATGTCTCATATTAGAATTTTTGTTAGCTAGTCTTTTCTTTGGCTTTTAGAGAGAGCATCATCAGCCCAGATTGAAAAAAANCATTAAAATTCTATTTCTATGTCTTCAAACAAATTATATTCATAAGGTTTTAATTTTAGGTAATTAGTTAATAGGATGATTCCTTGTAGCTTTTCCAGACATCCTTATTTTTATTTTACCCATCTCCCTACTTCTGTATTTACCTCCCCCACTTCCATTTTCCCCCTAGCAGATCACTTGTTCTGTCTTTTTACTCTTCCCACCTACTTCTGTATTTATCCTCCATACACATAATTGGTGNGGAATGGCCACGAAGTTGAAGTAGAGGTGGAAGAGTATAGGAGAGGATTAAGAGGGAGAAAAGGGATAGGAGAAATGCAATTAAATTATAAACTCAAAAATTAAATAAAAATAAGGTAATCATAAAGGTTTGGCATAATTCTGGTGGAGGAATGGCTCTAGCCATGGGTNGTTATGAAATACTCCCTCCAGGCATGAAATGAAGAAAACTGAAAGAATTCCCTGCAAAAACAGATGGTAACCTACAAAATTATGTGTAGAATAGCAATTGTTAGTGTTTTCAAGGAAGTGAAATTGATTTTAATCTACAAAACGATGAGTAATTTAGAACAAACTATGTCTGATAATATTTTAAACGTAACTGAGTCCCATACATTATTTTACNGCAGAAAAATCAGACCTCATATCCCAAAAGCAACAGGATAAGAAAATTTAATATTAAAATGTAAAAGCAAGCAATCAAATTTATTCTCTCAGGTATACCCCAGTAAGTAACAGANAAGCATAGTCAATGCCCAAGACTTTTTAACCAGTGGCTTGACAACTTTATGTTCCTTCAAGAGGTAACACTGGCTTCTTGCATGAAATATTACTCCCAGAAAGGACGTGCTACTCTCCAACACTCTTCCTACCAACAGATAGAACCGGTTTGAATGTCATGTCCAGGTCACATCTGGTCTTTCCAGAACATAAAACTCAAACGTAACACTAGTATCTTTATTCTTCTTTCAGAAGAGCATCTATTCCTAGTTAAGTGGAATGTGTCTATTCACAGCCCAGAAAATAAGAGAAAAGTAGTGAGTCAAATGTATTTGATCACCAGTTTGGCAAAGATGGTAATTTGATTTTCTGTGTTGCTTTCATCTGGGAAAAAGACTTTTAATTTTTCCTTCCCTATTCAGAAATGAAACTTTGACTGGCTTCATTTTTTTGGCTAAGATCCTACTGGGGAAAGGTTACCAAAAGAAGATTGAAGAATTTTACTGATTTACCCCTAAGGAGAAGGCTTTTTCCCCTTGATTTTGATTTTTTCTTTGTTTTTAATATAATAAAATTGATTACATTATATTTAATTGTTAGAATAAATGCCAAACTAAAGCTATGTATCAGTGAGATAGAGATGAATGTGGTTTNGCTAGACAAGGTCAAGATCAACCCAGGTAATAATGCTGGGATTGCTTTTACTTTTTCTAATTTTTCCTTAAATGCATCTGCAGTAATTGATTCTCTAAAGAATTTAACATGGGAAGATCTATTTTTGAAAGGGTTGAGGGGTCTCCTTTTACAAAGAAAAAATCAGNTTTTTTTCTTTATCTTCTAAAATCATTTTTGTCAGTGCCATTTGGGTAGAAAAGTCTAGAACATCATCAACTGAGAGAAGAGTCAATAATAAACATTGAAGTGTGGCCTTAAATATAACCAGAAGTGTTTNTCTGAGATGGGAAGATCAGGGATCTCCAGAGTCAATAAATGTGCTCCACTATCACATGGAATTGTGATGGGTGGAGGGCACTTTAATGGCTTCTGATGCCTTCAGACAGACAGACTAGTGCACAGAGACCACGTAAAGATACAGTTTATTTCACCCCACTGTTGCTGGGTAGAGTNCCATGGGGAAGATCTGGTACTGAGCAGGCTTCCAACCTGAAATGGTTCATGATAATCTGGAAAACAAATATCCCAGTTTTGACCTTGGTAAAAATATGAGACACATTTCCAATTTTTCAGCATGGCATCCACTCTCTAAATTCCAGAAGACTGTTTTCATAAGAAAGTAATGAGATATCTGAGAGCCAGGGTGCAAATTCACACTCCAAGCCTATGTGTAAGAAACAGGACTGCTTCTTGTAAAAGGGGACACCAATACCAGGGGCTGTTTACAAAGGTGCCAAATTCCTCTCGAAAGCTCACAAATAAAGGGATAAGAATATTTTTCAAGCTACCCCAATTTATAGCAATCATCTGTAATGACGTTCTCTAATTAGACCTTATTTGAATCCTAAAGCATAAAACATTGATTGAAGGAATCCCATTTATTGCTTCTAGTTGGTAAAGTAGTCTGCTTATGTGAATGAAAATAATCCTTTAAGTTTTAAAGAATGCCATCTGGTTCTGATATTCAAGAATTTGGTGAACATGTCCATGTTTACTCTAGAATTATGTCTTAATAACATTNCATCTGGAGTAAATTTCCCATACTGGAATATCAACTAATTTTGTTACACTCTAATACTGAAGTCCCTCCTAGTCTTTTGATTATGAGAGACTTTTCCGAGAGAGAATAATCTTACAATGAAGACTTGAAAATAGAAATAGATTCCAATCACAGTGAGGCATGCAGGGTCATNNTGAAAAATAGGATTCCCTCATCAAGACTCCTCTGGCCTCCTGGAAGAAGAAACTCATCCTAAGTACCAGTATTTATTATGTAGATATATGGTTTAAAAACCGTGTGACATATCGTTAAAAAAAAAAAAAGAAAGAAAGAAACCTTGCAGGGCAATGTCAAATCTGAGGTCACTCCTGGGAGTTTTTTCTCAGTTCTGCATCTGCATTCTCTGTCTTCCCCTTCCAGGCCTGTGCGTGTGTGCTTTGCACAAGCTCAGCTTAGTCATCTCCACAGTTCCTCCTCTAGGTCATGGCACTGTTTGGAGTTCATCAGTAAATAAACTTCCTTCAGCCACTCAAGAGAAATAGGGGATTGACTGTCCTTCAGCGAATGGATTAGTGCGGTTCTTCTCTCTGATTAGTGCTCCATCTCCAGTCAAATGAATCATGACAATGAGTGGGGATGGGTCACATGATGAATGGGTTTTCACGCTAAAAANGAAAAAATTACAAGAGCTGGCACACTCTGTCCACCATGTGGGACCCAGGAATCAAACTCAGGTCATCAGGATTAGCGAGAAGAGTTTCCATCCCCTAGAAAGNCCACCTTGCCTTTTCTGGGGCTGCCACTTTTAGGAACCAAGGGAGAGGTAANTTTTTTAGAAATTGCTGTGGGGCCAACCAGATATAGAAACACATTTAGTATAAGGTAAAATAAGAGATCCAGATTCCTTTGGGATGGCATTCAGTGTTTCAGAAACAATTATCTTTTGGTTGCAGGTTTTTGTTTTTTTAAACATGCCATGGTATTTTCATAGGTCTT